>JAXCGZ010023600.1:30000-32978 GCA_037179515.1 Halocaridina rubra
TCTCAGTTATGATGAGAGGCTGAGGGAATTAGACTTACCATCACTCGAAGCTAGAAGAGTGAGGGGGGATATGGTGACAGTCTTTAAATTCCTTCATGGTTATGATAGAGTGGATAGGGATCGATATTTTGATATGGCTGGCTCTAGAACTAGAGGTCATAGTTTGAAGCTTGGTAAGAAAACTTCTTTGCAGGATGTAAGGAAATACTTTTTCAGTGTAAGAGTAGTTGATAATTGGAATTGGCTAAGCGAGGAGGTAGTTAATGCTATCTCAATCCATAGTTTTAAGGACAGGTATGATAAGTATCACTAAGTATAAAATGGAAGCGATCAGGAGACGGGAAGATACGAGCTTTGGGCTCTTTCCCGTAAACACAATTAGGTAATCACAATTAGGTAATCACACACAGTGGTAATCTCAGGCATAAGTAAATCCCAGGTCAAAATAGCAGGGGAGACTTGAACAAAATACAGCTAGGGTTTTAGAACTGATAAGAAAGCTTGGAGTAGTATGTGGTCCGGAGAATATTGCAAACATTCACCAACTTGGTAAATAATCTAGTGAGGGAAGCAAAACCAAAGAAAGTAACCTTTGAAAGAGGGGACACATGTAGAGAAATATTGATGAGAAAAACCTAAAAGACCTTCAAGAATTTAAAACAGTGTTCATTAGACCACACAGAACACTGGAAGTGATGGAAAGGATAAAAAACTTGTTGCAAGAGGCTAGAAGGTTACATAAGTTCTTCCAGACAAAGAGGGGATAAAAAAGATAATGATAGAAGATCAGGGGATGGGGCCTCAATAAGATTGGGGGTAGCTGGTAAGGCAGCAGAATTAAAGGAGAGGATTTGCAACAGTAAAGCAGACATAGTAGCAGTTACGGAGACTAAGTTAAGTGAAGACTTAAGCAGTCACAGTTTTTCCAAAGAGCTTCAGAATATTAAGGGTTGAAAGATCTAAGAGAACTGGTAGAGGGATAACACTGCTCATAAGTGAAAGATTTCAGGTTGAGAAATAAATTTTGCTATGGAAAGTGACTTCAAGAAGTTTCTTGTTGCTCGCATAAATGCCATGTCAGAGAGCATTATAATAACTGTTCTATATAACCCACCAAGGAACCAGAATAGGCTAGAAGTTTATGAGGAAAGTCATATAGGTACTATTGAAGTCATAAACACAGTTGTTAACATGGCACGGGAGAGAAAATGTAGGATTTTGATTATGGGGGATTTTAATCTTAGAGAGATAGATTGGATTAATCTTGACCCACGCAGTGGTGAGAATTTATTCTGAGCAAGATTCCTAGATTGCGTATAAGGGAATTTCCTACACTAACATATACTGGAACCAATGAGGGGCAAGGGTGGGGATAAGCCATTGCTGCTTGATCTACTATTCACAGATAATATATTGGATATTAAAAAAATTGAGTATGCATCACCAATAGGAAGGAAAAACCACTGTCTGTTGTTGTTAGAGTATATAATCGAAGATGTTCTGCCTGAAAGTAGAGGCACTGAGGACACGAGAAGGAACTATCCATGAGGAGATTATATCAAAATTTATGAACTTCTTGCGGTTATTGGCTGGAGGACCTTATTTAACAATAAATCTGTACAAGAAATGTACGACAGCTTTTGTACGGAATATGCCTTCCACCAAAATAGGAGTTATTCATGCCAGAGAGAAATGGTTCAATAATGAGTTTAAGAGAGCTAAGGAGTGGAGAGAAAAATGCTGGAAAAAGTATAGGAGGAGAAAAAGTATAACTGCCTGGCAGACTTATAAAAGAGCAAGACATCATTATCTAAGGAAAAAGAAGAGATGCAGAGAGAGACTATGAAAGGGATATCACCAGGAAGGCTAAAGAAAATCTCAAAGTTTTCCAAAATTTTTATCAGAGGAAAACTGAAGATGATAGAACAGATTTTAAAGCTAAAGAGAGCTGATGGAACATCACTGAGATGGATGAAGAGATCTGCGAAGAAATGAACAAGTAGTTTCTGTCAATATTTACAGCAGAAAAGACCCCACCCCCTCAGATTGCAGAAATGGGACCTAATGGGCCGGTATTAGAGAACATCATCTTTTCAGCCAGAGAGATATGCAAAGCGCTGATGGAGTTAGATGCCCATAAAGCTACAGGTCCTGATGATATATCCCCATATGTGCTTAAGAAATGTGCTAAAATAATATCAGCTGCGCTATGTATTATATTTGAAAAGTCGCTGGAATTAGGGGAGATTCCAAGATGCTAGAAACAAGCGAACGTGGTACATATCTTCAAAAAGGGAAGGGGGGGGATACAGCTCTGTATCATTGACCAGCATAGTTTGCAAAGTTATGGAGAAACTACTAAGAAAAGACATCTTTCTTCACTTGGAATCCTTCAACTTTTTGTCAATGATACAACGTGGATTCAGAGAAGGTAGATCAACATTAACAAACTTACAAGAATTTCATGATGAGGTAAGCCAAATCATTCAGGAAAGAGAGAGATGGGCAGATTGCATATTCCTAGACTCCCAAAAGGCATTTAATACGGTCCCACTTGGGAGACATATTAAAAAGCTGCAAGCAATGACGAGAATTGGTGGAAATGTCTTGGAATGGATAAAAACATACTTAGAAGGAAGGGAACACAGGGTTAGAGTAAGATACCCAGTGTTTGAATGGAGAGGGGTTAGTAGTGGAGTTCCACAGGATGCAGTTTTTGGGACAATTTTGTTTCCTATATATATATAAATAACCTACTAGAGTCTGTAAATTCATTCGTGAATATGTTTGCAGATGATGTAAAGAATGTGAGGAAAGTAAGAGACGAGCACGATGGTACAGAACTTCTGGATGACCTAGATAGTGTGCATGATTGGTTAGAAAAGTGGCTAATATAATTCAATATTTCTTAATGTAAGGTAATGAGAATGGGTACAAGTGCAAGAAGGCTCAAGCTTGAATACTCAATAGCTGGAGCA
>JAXCGZ010023601.1:10000-17500 GCA_037179515.1 Halocaridina rubra
ATCTTAACGCTGAAACCAGACTGAACAAGGATGCCAGAGGTCGGTTGTCCATGGACATGTCATGCGAGTTCGGGGTGATGTTCCAAATAAAAGAGACTAATACAGGAAGCCCCTGTGGAGCACCGGATCTCACAAGGTACATTGCAGAGCGGACAGGCAGTATCTGAACACAGGTGCGAGGGCAAGAACTGACACCAGTCGTGGATCTTCAAGGGAATCCAGAGGCGATTGAGATGGAACGGAGCGTGAGAAGGCAAGGGAGAAGGAGACAGGGTCGGAACTATGCCAATTGTGTCATGGTAGATATTCGCTCAAGGTTTGTCTGAGCTTCGCAAGGCCAGGGAGTAAGGCGCATCTAGAGGCTGCTGGACACTTTATGGTATCCTCTGGGTGCATAAGGAAGGGACACAGAGTCGCCACATGCTGAGAAAGGAAGCCATGTGAGGTATGCAAGAGTGATTCGCACGTGACCATCTTGCACAACGATTATAACAGTAGGTCGACAGGGAGGACTAGTGGACGAGACAACCAAAGGGGCCAGCAACCATCAAGCCGAGGAGAAGACATACAGTGCGAGCGTGAATGAGAAGACGATGATCAAGAGAGACGACGGTCAGAACAAAAGGGTGACACACGAGCAGAAGAGAAGATCAGAGCCACTAACTATGCCAGACTGTCCAGGGAATGACAACAGGAGAAGAGGGCAGTTGCCTTGCTTATAGTGGAGTTATACGTCAGGACGAGAGATATGAACATCACACAGATTGGGTGGGTCAATACCTTAGCCCTTCTGAACTGCGGGAGTGACCGTACATTCTACTCACGTAGCCTGATAGACAAGACCAGAATCCCTGGAGTACTGATACAGGTGGAAGTCAACACCATCTACCACACATGGCAGTGGGACACGCGAATGGTGGACTTGTGGGTAATAGCGGCAAAGGCTACACACCCAAAGGAGCTGAGGCTCTACCAAGTCATAGTGGTCACCAACCTGCCAAAGGGAATAACTGACTGCATTGCCAGAAGGGAACAAATCTGCCAAAAGAAGCATCTGGGCTCCTTGAGGGAATCATACATGAGCAATAAGGAGAACACCAAGGTGGAAATCCTCATAGGGCTTGACCACCCGCGGGTGTAACGGAAACCCTTCGCGTTTAGGACAGCTCTAGGCTGGACAGCAAAGGGCGCCTTGCTGCCCAGGGACACAGCGGAAATGGCGACAAGCCTCACTGCCATAGCTGAGCTGCCAAGATCAATTAGTGGCAATGAGTCCTTGGAGCAACAAGTACAACAGTTTTGGGAGCTGGACGATCCCATGGCAAAGGAGGCTCAGGAAGGAAAGGGACTGTCACCAATGGACTAGTATTCCTTGAGTCTGTGGGACAGTCATGTACGTAGGAGCGGAAATCACTGCATACTGCCGATACCAATCAAGCAGTCATCGTTGCCTCAGGTTAACAATTGGAGATCGGCTCATCACAGATTGAATTCACTAAGGAACAGGCTCAGGAAGGATAGGGAGTTGGGAAATGCCTACAGGGCAGAAATTAAAAAACTCTTAATGGCGGGGTACATGGAGCGAGTGCCGGATCTGGTACCTACCTCATCATCCAGTACTGAACCCCAACAAACCAGGGAAGGTGCGCATTATTTTTGACTGCGCTGCGATTCATCATGACGTGTCTTTGAACTCACAAGCTCTACAAAGGTCACACTTAAACAATAAGATCATTGGCATTCTTCTTCAATTCCTACAGGGCAGAGTGGCAGTGATGGCTGACATAGAAGTCATGTTCTATATGGTGAAAATGGCGGAGTATGACAGGGACGCTTTACATTTCCAATGGAAGGTGGATGATCGAGACCAAACTCCCATCGAAGTGTTCCAGATGACAGTACACATCTTTGGGGGAGTGTGGAGTCCAGCCTGTGTGGCTTACGCTCTGCAGCGAACGTTTAGCGAGTATGGAAGGTCTTACGATGAAGCGATGAGGGAAACCGCTAAGAATTTCTGTGTCGATGACCTTCTGCATTCCATGGGCAAAGACGACCAGGCAGCGACTATGGCCACACAGTTGACAAACCTGATGAGTAAAGGAGGATTTCATCTTACGAAATGGTCGAGCAATATGCCAGACGTGCTGAGAGAATACAGGAGAAGGAGCATTGTGAGTGCAGGCCGAGGTCTGAAATTCTAACGGCTGCACAACTAACATGGTAAGGGCATGCAAGGACTTCAGTGAGGCTGCACAGTCATGAGAGGCTGATCGAGTGTTCCAAACATGGCTGGCCGAGCTGGAAATAAGATGGATTTTCAACACCCCCAGGGCTCCACACACAGGAGGTGTCAACAATTGGAGATCGGCTCATCACAGATAGAATTCACTAAGGAATAGGCTCAGGAAGGATAGGGAGTTGGGAAACGCCTATAGGGCAGAAATTCAAAAACTCATAACGGCAGGGTACACGGAACGAGTGCCGGAACAAGACCTCTGATGTGGCGGGCAGCGGATCTGGTACCTACCTCATCATCCAGTACTGAACCCCAACAAATCAGGGAAGGTGTGCAATGTTTTTGACTGTTCTGCAACTCATCATGATATGTCTCTGAACTCACAAGTTCTTCAAAGGCCACACTTAAATAATAAGCTCATTGGCATTCTTCTTCGATTCCGACAGGGCAGAGTGACAGTGATGGCAGACATAGAAGTCATGTTCTATCAGGTGAAAATGGCGTAGAACGACAGGGACGCTTTATGTTTATTATGGAAGGAAGTTGATCAAGACCAAACTCCCACCGAAGTGTTCCGGATGACAGTACACATCTTTTGGGGAGTTTGGAGTCCAGCCTGTGTGGCTTATGCTCTGCGGCGAACGCTTAGCGAGTATGGAAGGTCTTACAATGAAGCGGTGAGGGAAACCACTTAGAATTTCTATGTCTACAACCTTCTGCATTCCATGGGCTACAAGGACCAGGCAGCGACCATGGCCACACAGTTGACGAAGCTGATGAGTAAAGGAGGATTTTGTCTTACGAAATGGTTGAGCAATATACGAGGTGTGCTGAGAGGAATACAGGAGAAGGAGCTTTGTGACTGCTGGGCAAGATCTGAAATACTAACAGCTGCACAATCAACATGGTAAGGGCATGCAAGGACCTCAAAGAGGCTGCAAAGTCATGGGAGGCTGATCTAGTGTTCCGAACAAGGCTGGCCAAGCTGGAAATAAGGTGGATATTCAAGACCCCCGGAGCTCTACACACAGGAGGTGTCTGGGAGCGACAAATTTGCACTGTAAAGAAGACACTCTATACTCTGATCGGAAATCATGTGTTGGATGACGGATACCTGCAGACCTTAATCTGTGAGGTGGAGTGCATTGTTAATAATCGACCGTTGACCATGGCTTCACAGGAGCCAGGGGATGAGATGGTGCTTACACCCACTCACGACCTATACGTCAAGGGGGATCCCGGCCCTTTTCTAGGAGAATTGACTGCTGAGGATTGCATTCGACGCCGATGGTGGCATGCGCAGCTGCTAGCTGACCAGTTCTGGAAGTGGTGGTTGAGGCAATATCTGCCAAATTGAGGAGCAGACAAAGTAACGTCTGAGGGAGTCTGAATCTATCCTTTGGCAACATGGTTCTCATCATGGATATGGCTACCCATAGGAATCAGTGACTACTAGCCAGCGTTGTGAAGGTCTTCTGCAGTGATGATGGAATTGTTCGTCGGGTATGGGTCAGGACGCAAAAGGGGACACTGATGCGAGCATCGATTCGTCTCTGCTTACTGGAGGGAATGCATGTTCCGAAGATGTAACACGCCCATGTGGGGTTTGGTTTCGTCAGCTGCCACTGCTTGACAGGGGGAGTGTTACTGCCGCCCAGGCGGTAGATAGAGAGAGGTAGATAAAGAGAGAGAGAGAGAGAGAGAGAGAGAGAGAGAGAGAGAGAGAGAGAGAGAGTGAGCGACACTTCAGTGTGGCAGGAGAGGCACTACAGAAAGAATTTATGGGCGGCTGAGTGAACGGCCGCATGTACTAATCTAGTAAGGTTGTTGTCATACACTCTCATACACCATGTGAGGACAGGCAGACAGAGACTGACTGGATTCGAGAGCAGACGTAGTATTGAGTGGATTTATTCTGGGCCCCAATTATGTAAGTTATGAGAAGCTAACTGCATCAGCATGTAATAATTAACATGTAGCATAAGATGAGAAGTAGAGAGCAAGGATGATGACATTACCTGAATACACTTGTGTGATGTAGAATTGTATAACGTACTCAATGATTAATAGTTATTCTCTTTTGGCTTATAGGCAAACAGTTCTAATAAAGACGAGTGTGCGAAGTGGCCCTCTCCTTTCATCACCAAATCATTCAACTATACTGCCTCAACGGCATCAACAATAATTATATCTATGTTTTTCTTCTCAATAATTTCTTGTACTTTGATTTTAATGTTTTAATTTGTTGCTCTGATGACGGACTAATGCAGCCTAAAAAATTTCAGCACTCCGTTGTTTAATTATGCCTTAGTAGCTGACCTCTGTTCACACACACACACACATGGACACACACACGCACACACATGCACACACACATGCACACACACACACACACACACAACACAATTAGGTAATTACAATAAGGTAATTACACGTAGCCTCCTTGGCAAAGCGGTAGCGTCTGTGACTTTGAGGCGTCGGGTTGAGGGTTCACAGCCCGCCACGGACTGAGGTTAGCAAGGGCATTCACTCAGGGTAAGATTACATATGCCAAAGCTCTTCCTTCGCAAGAAGGCAACCATCCTAGCCCTTGGTAGAAAAGGGAGTCCGTGACGTAAAAAAAAATGAGGTAATAACACACACACACACACACACACACACACACACACACACACACACACACACACATATATATATATATATATATATATATATATATATATATATATATATATATATATATATATATATATATATATATATATATATATATATATATATATATATATATATATATATATACATGCATGCATGCATGCATGCATACATACATACATACATACATACATACATACATACATACATACATACATGTATATATATATATATATATATATATATATATATATATATATATATATATATATATATATATATATATATATATATATATATATATATATATATATATATATATATATATATATATATATATATATATATATATATATATATATATATATATATATATATGTATATGTATATGTATATGTATATGTATATGTATATGTATATGTATATGCATATGTATATGTATATGTATATGTATATGTATATATATATATATATATATATATATATATATATATATATATATATATATATATATATATATATATATATATATATTATATATATATATATATATATATATATATATATATATATATATATATATATCCCCATCGATAATCTTTTACTTTTCTTTAGTTGTAGAATCCACTATATAATATTTTGTTTTTCTTTCTTTTGACTTTTCTCAAACATTGTGTCTTTTTTTTTTTACTTATCCCAACTAGTTGGTATAGTTATGTATATTTTCTATAACAGTTAAAGAAATAGTTTTATAATAAGTTTTTTTTATGATTGTGACACCAGGACGGGCCAAAAAAAAAAATAAATCTACCCTCATCAAGCCTGGGCACGAAGAAAACAAAAAGAGAAACAGAGATGGGGAGTGTTGTGACTTGTCAGATGTGAAGCGATAATAAGACATGTGTAACGAATATACAAGATATTTGGTGTTGATGTAGGCATAGAAAGAGAACCGTAACTGAAGGAAGACTTAACTTCGAACTGTCCAAGACAGTCTTATTTAAGTCCACAAGACCCTTCATCTGTAGTACTGCAACGGGCGGTTGGTGCCATGGGCCAACCTACTACACTGATATATTTATTCCTCTTTCTCTAACAGCTGATAAATCCATGTTGTCATTTTTTCTGTATTTTTCCTACAAGTTGATATCATAATGCAATGTTTTTATTTTACTTAATAATTGATGAAATTATGTATGTATATTTTTTATTTTTCCACAGTGATTGATAAAGTTATTATTTTTTATTTTTTTTATTTTATCCCAACTACTTAATAAAATCATTATGCAATATTTCTCTTGCTTATAGTACACGTAAATACAATTGCTGACCATACCATAGACATTCCGTTTTCATAGTTGATGCAAATATTATAAATTACATTGACAGTAGCTTACAACCTTTGGTCGATAACATTCTTCCCGTGAAAAAGTTAATATTAACCCAATTTTCCCGTTTGTTTTGCGTATATATTTTTTCTTTATTTTCATTGACTTTGTCTTCAGAAGTTTACACAACTCTCCTAAATCACTGGTCGATAAGTATTTATCACGTTGAATTAGTGATTTACATTGGATATTCCAGTCTACTCTTAATAGTTGGCTTCAAAATTTTATAGATTTTATCTTGAGCAGCTTACAAAAGTCTTCTAAATCTCTGGTGTGTTAACATTCCTTCCGTTCATTAAGAATATTTAACCTGATTTTGCAGACTACTATGTATAATTTATTTCAAATTTCATGGATGTTGTCTGCAAAAGCTTGCAAGATTTTCCAACTTAAATCGGTCAATATATTCTCCCCTTACAATACCTATAGTGATTTTGCTCCTTTTATTTCCTCTGTCCACTTCGTATTATTTGGTTAAAAATTTTGTGGATTTTGTCTTCAGGAACTGACAATATTCTCCCAAAATCTCCTGAAGGTATTTCCGATCATTATTTGACTATAGTTTCCTTTCTAAAGCAACATAGAAATACTAAATTATCTGTTAATGTTGAATATAATAAAATGGGAAAATTTTCAGTCACATCATAGCAGTACTTTCTAATAGACGTATGGAGATAGCGATGAAACGGTATTTTTTTCCTAGTTTTTGTTGCCGGTGGGTAAGATTATTGTCCGTATGCATGCAAACAGAAGCATGTTCCAGCGCATTCGAGTGTATGCACCATCGCCCCATCATTGTAAAATAATGTATTAGCTGGAGACTAATTTTAGGATACTTGTGTGATGAATTGGAATGCCAGTGCTTGTGTCCGCAAATGAAAATAGTCAAGTATGGTAAATTAAGATTTCCCCACTGCACAAACCATCTCTCTGTCATTGTTTAAGTATGTGTGAGCTATGAAGTTATTTGCTAGTTAATCTGTAGCACGGTCTGCTCATGACAAATTACATTTTAAGTTAGTCTGTTCTCACGCGATAAACACCATCTGATACATATAATTTGAATGCTAATGTATATACTAAACGATAATATGAATATATTTATTTTATGGTCTCGCATGTCTGTGGTACTGTACAAATATGAAAATCTGAGCTCTGATTTGATATTATTCCTACAATATGTAATACGGAATAAGTATTTGTATACCAGAAGATCCTGCC
>JAXCGZ010023602.1:0-2500 GCA_037179515.1 Halocaridina rubra
TATATATATATATATTACGTGTGTGTGTTTGTGAGTGTGTAAACCATTATTGTTAAATATTAATTTGAGTTGTACAGACGACCAAAGAAATCACACATACTGTAATGAAATATTAGCTAAAAAATGTATATAAATTAATAATGCTCTGTATTCCTGCAGTATTCAGTAAATAAATCTAGGTTGCCCCATGGCACAAGCAGCCCGTTTCGATACTACAGCTGGAGGTCTTTTAGATTTATGTAGGACTGTCAAGGACAGTTCGATGTTAAATCTTCCTTCAGTTACGGACCCTTGCTTCTTCGTTACACATTTCTCATTATCCCTTCACATCTGACTAGTCACAATACTCCCCAGTTCTTTTTCTCTTTGCTTTGTTTTCATCGTGCCAGGACCCGATGAGGGCAATTTCCTTCGCTCGTCCTGGTGTTACACTCATAAAAATAAATGTATAAATAAATAAGTTAATCAATAATAATAATAATAATAATAATAATAATAATAATAATAATAATCCGAATAATAATAATAATAATAATAATAATAATAATAATAATAATAATATGTGCCGCAAAATTTTTGTGGCGGCAGACAAACTCACACACACACTATATATATATATATATATATATATATATATATATATATATATATATATATATATATATATATATATGTTAGTAATGTCATTATTCTCGTTACTCTGAAACATTAACTATCATTACCTCATGCAATCATCTCTTTACTTTCAAAGTAAGCAAAATTTAGAATACGTTCCCATAACCTTCGTTGAAGAAGCCAACTACTGTATATGGAGAGCTTCCACAATCTGCAGGCTCCTGCAAACTCTGAAAGGTCTCTATATACACTAAGCTTCCTGATGCAAAACAAGGGGACACGAGGTTTCGTACATAGGCGTTTAGTACATAGAAATAAGAACGAGGTTTCGTACAGAGAACGACGTTTCGTACATATAATCGGACGAGGTTTCGTACATAGATTTTTTTTTCAAAACTTGATTATGAGCCAATTCAGTAATTATTGCTAATAAAGTGTTACTTGTTCCAATCTCTAATGTATTTGGTATACTAGTGCAGGAGACCCATTTTGGGGGTTTTCAAAACGTTAAAAGAAAAAAATCCAAAGTCAAATATTAATTCAAAAGTTATTTTATTTTAAAATATACATATAAACATATAAACATAATTATTTACATAATTATTTACAAAAACATATCGTTAGGTTAGGTTAGGTTAGGATTAATATATAGCGAGGTTGAGTGCTAAATAAACGGCCCTTAATCTTTCACATCAAAGATATCAAAATCTTTAGATCTCTTGTGTTAATTATCAGTCACAGTTGAAACATAATTAAAGTGTAAGATTATTCAGGATTTGAAAAATGAAATATATAGGTAAGTATTAATACTAATATATGCATCTAAATTAATTTTTACAAAAAAAAAATAAATAAAAATAAAGACAAAAGATAAAGACAAACTAATATGCACTTTACCGCCAAAATATAGCCGTACCCAACAGCACCTCCATTTTTCCACATCGGAAAAACGAACAGGTCGGACCAGTAGTTAACACTAATTTGATGCGCAAAATCACGTGACATACTAAAATGGAGTTTTTTTTTTATAAACAGCTAATAATACTCGTGGCGTTTTATTTCCTAAACAAAAGTTCAATTTATTGAACTTTTCTATTGTACGAAGTCTCGTTCTCTATTGTACGAAACCTCGCTTTTTATTGTACGACACCTCGTTTTGTTTATATACGAAACGCAGTATGTACGAAACATCCTGTAGCCGCAAAACAATGCTGGCTTATTTTTAGCAATATATATATATATATATATATATATATATATATATATATATATATATATATATATATATATATATATATATATATATATATATATATATATATATATATATATATATATATATATATATATATATATATATATATATATATATATATATATGCGTGTATGGTTGTTGTTTTTGTGTATGTTAAGTTAGATCAGTGAGTGTTCATATGATTTCTACATATGGAAAGAATGATGAACGACTAGCGAAGAGTGTGATATGTCAGTGAAGCAGGGAAGAGAATGTGCAAGAGCCTGAAATGAGTGAAGAAAATGTGCGTAGAGGTGATGTGGACCAAAGGGATATCTCGCACCTGCTAGCATTGTAAACTGGTACGGGTGGGTAGTGGGGATAACCATGAGATGGCATGGCAGGGGTAAACCAGCTGCGGCTGTCGGGTCGACACGACAGAAGATCCTTACCTACTTATCCTGAGGGCAACCCCAGAATGGTGATAGGGGGACAGTTTTATCATTTATTTTTGGGGGAAGAAATAAAAAAAAAAATATGCATAAAAATGTTTTTATTTCTGTGTTTACAGAGGACTATTTTTTTTTTTTTTTTTTTAATGTTTGTTCGTTTTTCATCCTGAGTTAAGTGACAGCGACTCTGGCAAAGTTG
>JAXCGZ010023602.1:7500-32907 GCA_037179515.1 Halocaridina rubra
CTCTCTCTCTCTCTCTCTCTCTCTCTCTCTATATATATATATATATATATATATATATATATATATATATATATATATATATATATATATATATATATATATATATATATATATATATATATACAAAGTACAAAAGCAATTCAGTCTGGTTGAACTAGCTGTACCTACAAAAATAAAAATAACAAATACATCAATAAATAAATACATAAATAAATGAACTACTCATTCATGGAAAAAGATGCATTCGCACACACACTCAACAAGTAAAAAACTCAAACTAAACGTAAGTATTAAATACCTGTATTTACATATAACAATTCACTGAAATCAAAGATTCAGCTTTAACACTTCCAAAAATCCGCTCAAGCCTAACTTCATTATGTCAAACCAACCGGATTGAACTGGATCCGGCCAGGGTTTAGTCATAGATCATTTATACAAGCTAGAGTAACATGCAGTAGTAAAAGGATTAGCATGTACGTATGTATGTATGCATGTTGTAGAGAGAGAGAGGAGAGAGAGAGAGAGAGAGAGAGAGGAGAGAGAGAGAGAGAGAGAGAGAGAGAGAGAGATTTACCCGCTTAGGGTGGTGCCCCAAGACACTGCAATGAACAGACTGTGTGAGTGTATGTCTCTGTGTGACTGAATAATTGATTGACTGAGAGAGAGAGAGAGAGAGAGAGAGAGAGAGAGAGAGAGAGAAGAGAGAGAGAGAGAGAGAGAGAGAGAGAGAGAGAGAGAGAGAGAGACCCTGCCCAATGAAATATCCAAATAAATAACATTGCTACAAATAATTAGCATAGCGTAGCGTACAAGCCGGTATGAGGAGTGGAGTGAGGCAGGGGCAGGGATAGAGGATAGAAAGAGAGTAAGGGAGAAAAAGAGGTGTTGGTAGGGGGTAGGAGTGGTTGTAGTAGCATTAGTAATGTTGATAGTACGAGTAAGAGTAAATTAGGGAGAGTGTTAAGAGTTGAACTGGTGATCATCAGCCGATAGGTCCAGGGAATTAGGCGAGGGGGGTCCGGAGCCCCAACCCCTCTACATAGTGTAGCTATCACTCCACGTGCCTCCCCCCTATTCGTAGCAAAATGTACAGTAAACTCTTTTCATATTGTTTTTATTCCCCCCTACTTTTTTTTCTAACTACAAGTGTGACAGCCTAATGGCTTTTGTCTGAAATTTGAATGTGAAGTTGTAGCGAGTGACAGATGCAAAGGCCAGTTCTCTCACTAAAGTTGATTTTCTTTCTCTTTTGTTTGTTTATTCTTTTATTTCCAAAATTTTATATGTGGGGGAAGTGGAGGTTTATATATTACACCGTCTTCTTTGTTTTTATAGTTTATTTTTTTCAATAATTAATTTATTTGTTTAGAGATAGGCTTATAGATTTGACACTTACTTTTCAGAGGAAGTATTTATAATTTATGAAGAATACTTTCCCTCCATCTATGCATATACATAAAGAGATAAGATAAGAATATGTATATGTATATATATATATATATATATATATATATATATATATATATATATATATATATATATATATATATATATATATATATATATATATATATATATATATATATATATATATATATATATATGAGAGAGAGCCTTCTTTATTAGCTTTTAGATTATGTTCAACGTCAAAATAACTTGTCCGTCTAATACTGAACACATTAATAACACGAACTTATACTTAATACTTTTACATTTACAAGTCAGGTACATTTATATCATACAAGTAATTTTCATACTCGTGTCAAATAAACATATAACAAATGAAATAAAATAAAAAAAAAGTGTGAGTTACATGAAGGGTGATTCTCAAGCAAAGTAAGAGCTTGTCCTTGCTTCATCAAGTATTGAAAAGTTTTTACTGTCGTGTTGATTTCAATCACTTTTGCCACTCCAAAAGGAACTTCAGCTTGCCTACTGACTATTATTTTCTTCTGGAATATATAGTATAGATGTATATAAATAATGAAATGGAAGATATCGTGGAATACGATCTACACCTCATGTTCGTGAGAGCTAAGTCACTGTTAATATAAATTTAAATTTTTTTGGAATAAGTCACGGTAAAGAGTGTTAAGCTTCTATATCCTCAGCATATATTTTTTCCCCAAGGGGATTATGGTCACTTCATATAAAATTTGAATATATTTTGGAATTTCATATGAATAAAAGTTTTTGTGAAATATTATTATTGTGATTTTTTTTTTTCATTGCAGGGGGAACACAAATCTTCAGATAAATCGGAAGTGTAGTGGAGTAATATCATAAATTGCTATATTTTATAGACTAATTCCAAATGAATAATAAAGTTCTAGGGACAGAGACAGCATAGGTACAGCTATCCCACGTGGATTTAGGAGACAATGATACAAATGAATGGAACAGTGAGATTATAAGAGACGTAACTCATTCAAAAAACGGCAAAGAATTTGGGTTGAAATTACTACAGCACATCATGTTTACGAATAGATATTTGAAAATACAAACAAACTTAGAAAAAATGACGATAATAATTTATTATACAATCATCCACTTCTCATGGAAATGAAGTAACTATTCCACTCTCAGTGAAATTTTAGTCGAAAAGTGAGTTTACTAAGAATGGATTTCTCAAATTAGGGGATTAGGTCCCCAAAACCTCTTTCCCCCCAAACATAAACATCTATTGCATATCATGAGTGATGAATTTATATACGAAATATATTCTTCTGAAATGAAAGTTGCAAATTAGGAAGCCTGTTCCAGTAGCTGTCATGTCATTCAGAGATACGTATTTTATTTAATTCTGTAAATCATGATAAGTTATTCATTTTATCTGTCCTTCAGGGCATGGAAGATTATTCCTGCTTGCATCGTGTTCCCATTGTCTGTTTGTGCGTTCGTTACATTTTGTTTTCTAAGTGATAATGGTACATGATGCTAAATACACACACACACACACACACACACACACACACACACACACACACCACACACACACACACACACACACACACACACACACACACACACACACACACACACACACACACACTAGACAATACACATTAGACAACACAGAACACAGGAAGAGATGGGAAAGATCAAAAACTTGTTGCAAGAGGCAAGAAGGTTAAATGATGAAAGAAATGAAGAAGAGAAGAAAAATTTTCATTACAGAGTTCTTCCAGACAACGGGGAGATAAAGAAGATAATGACAGAAGATCAGGGGATGGGGCCTCATTAAGATTGTTATACACAAATGCTGATGGATTAGCTGGTAAGGCAGTAGAATTAAAAGATAGGATTCACAACAGTAAGGCAGATATAGTAGCAATTACAGAGACTAAGTTGAGTGAGGACATAAACAGGGTTTCAGAATACTAAGGGTTGAAAGATCTGAGAGGACTGGTGGAGGGATAGCACTGCTCATAAGTGAAAGGATTCAAGTTGAAGAAATAAACTTGGCTATAGAAAGTGAGTTCAAGGAATTTCTTGCTGCTCGCAAGAAAGTTAATGAGGAAAGTCATATAGGTACTATTGAAGTCATAAACTCAGTTGTTAACATGGCACGGAAAAAAAAATGTAGTATTTTGATTATGGGAGACTTCAATCATAAAGAGATAGATTAGATAAATCTTGACCCACACAGTGGTGAGGACTCATTCGGGGCAAGATTCCTAGATTGTGTACAAGGGAATTTCCTACACCAACATGTAATGGAACCAACAAGGGCCAGGGGTGGAGATGAGCCATCACTACTTGATCTAGTGTTCACAGATAATGTGTTGGATATTGAAAAAATTGAGTATGAACCACCAATTGGAAAGAGTGACCACTGTGTGTTGTTGATGGAGTATATCATTGAAGATATTCTTCCTGAGAGTAGAGGCACTGAGAACATGAGGAGGAACTATCGGAAAGGAGATTACATCAAAATGAATGAGCTTTTTGCAGTTATTGACTGGAGAACCTTATTTTACAACAAATCTGTACAAGAAATGTATGACATCTTTTGTGAGAAATATGGGAAGATAGTATATTGCTGCATACCTGTCACCAAAGTAGGTGTAATTCATGCCAGAGAGAAATGGTTCGATAATGGGTGTAAAAGAGCTAAGGACTGGAGAGACAAATGCTGGAAAAGGTATAGGAGGAGAAAAAACATAAATGCCTGGCAAACCTACAAAAGAGCAAGAAATGACTACCTAAGTAAAAGGAGAGAGGCAGAGAGAGACTATGAGAGGGACATCACCAGGAAGGCTAAAGAAAATCCCAAGCTTTTCCACAGCTTTATCAGAGGAAAACTGAAGGTAAAAGAACAGGTTTTAAGGCTAAAGAGAGCGGATGGAAGCATCACTGAGACGGATGAAGAGATCTGCAAAGAATTGAACAAGGAGTTTCAGTCAGTATTTACAGTAGAAAATACCCCACCCCCTCAGATTGCAGTGATAGAAGCTCAAGGGCCGGTATTAGAGAACATCAACCTTACAGCCACAGAGGTATGCAAAGCGCTGATGGATTTAGATGTTCATAAAGCTACAGGTCCCGATGACATATCCCCTCATGTGCTTAAAAAATGCGCAAACACAATATCAGTGGCACTAAGTATCATATTTAAGGAGTCACTGGAGTCGGGGGAGATTCCAAGATGCTGGAAACAAGCAAATGTGATACCTATCTTCAAAAAGGGAAGGAGGGATACGGCTCTGAACTATAGACCAGTTTCCTTGACCAGCATAGTTTTCAAAGTTATGGAGAAACTACTAAGGAAACATATCTCTCTTCACTTGGAATCCTTCAACTTTTTGTCAGTGAGGCAACATGGCTTCAGAGAAGGTAGATCAACAGTAACAAACTTATTAGAATTTTATGATGAGGTAACACAAATCTTACAGGAAAGAGAGGGCTGGGCAGATTGCATATTCCTAGACTTCCAGAAAGCGTTTGACACTGTTCCACATGGGAGACTTATTAGGAAGCTGCAATCCATGGCTAGAATATGTGGAAATGTTTTGGAATGGATAAAAACTTACTTAGAAGGAAGGGAACAGAGGGTTAGAGTAAGACACTCAGTGTCTGAATGGGGAAGAGTTAGTAGTGGAGTTCCACAGGGTTCAGTTTTAGGGCCCCTTTTGTTCCTTGTATATGTAAATGACCTACCAGAGTCTGTAAATTCATTCATGAATATGTTTGCAGATGATGCAAAGATTGTGAAGAAAGTAAAAAACGAGAACAATGGTAGAGAACTTCAGGAGGATCTAAATAATCTGCATGAGTGGTCAGAAAAGTGGCTAATGAAATTCAATACTTCAAAATGTAAGGTAATGAGAATGGGTACAAGTGCAAGAAGGCCCAAGCTTGACTACTCGGTGGCTGGAGTACAACTTCAAGAGACAGAAAATGAGAGAGATCTAGGAGTAAACATACTGGCAGATTTGTCTCCAGAAATACATATAAATGGCATAGTAAGGGCTGCATATGCAATCTTATCAAATGTAAGGGTAGCCTTCAGGCACATGGACAAGGAAATGTTCAGAAATATTTATGTAACCTATGTGAGGCCAAAACTCGAATATGCAGCCCCCTTTTGGAATCCGCACTTGAAAAAGCACATAGCTAAGCTTGAAAAAGTTCAAAGACATGCCACGAAACTGGTGCCAGAAATACGCAATCTCAGTTATTATGAGAGGCTGAGGGAATTAGACTTACCATCACTCGAAGCTAGAAGAGTGAGGGGGGATATGGTGACAGTCTTTAAATTCCTTCATGGTTATGATAGAGTGGATAGGGATCGATATTTTGATATGGCTGGCTCTAGAACTAGAGGTCATAGTTTGAAGCTTCGTAAGAAAACTTCTTCGCAGGATGTAAGGAAATACTTTTTCAGTGTAAGAGTAGTTGATAATTGGAATTGGCTAAGCGAGGAGGTAGTTAATGCTATCTCAATCCATAGTTTTAAGGACAGGTATGATAAGTATCACTAAGTCTAAAATGGAACCGATGAGGAGACGGGAAGATACGAGCTTTGGGCTCTTTCCCGTAAACACAATTAGGTAATCACAATTAGATAATCACACACACACACACACACATATATATATATATATATATATATATATATATATATATATATATATATATATATATATATATATATATATATATATATATATATATATATATATATATATATATATACTGCACTGACAGTAAATTCTCATAAAATCTATTAAAACTAATTAAAAAAAGATGTGCAAAAATACAAGAATGGTAACCACAGTTGAGAAAACTATTTCTATGAAAATTTAAGATGACGCGTTTTAATCTAAGTAACTTATACGTAAACATCTCTGGAAATAAAAAAAAAACACAAAAAACATAAAACAAAAGGAATAACAATAATTTAAAGTATAATATTCATTTAAGAGATATAACGGTAGTCTTAGTCGGACAAGAGCGTTTCCAAAACAAACCGACAGAACAGCGCTTGATGAATATGTAGCGCAGTATTGACTTTAAAAATATAGTTAGGTATTAATGGCCGAGATGTCACAAAGCAAATTAATAGCACGGCCAAAATAATAAGTCGCTTACTGCACTTCACTTTAAAATACAAAGTTGATGACATAAAACAAGGAGGGAGGCTATAATACTTCCTCCGTGTTCCCTTGAGTGTCGTCAGAGTCGACTAAATGGGGACTGAGCGAGGGGACTGGGAATCCCCTCCGCTGTATTTTCTCTTCCCAAAGAATCAAGGGTATTTTGCCTTGACTCAGCCACTCCCATAAGGGGAAAACGGCTCAAGTATACAGATAGATTAAAAGAAATTATATTAAAGAGGAACCGAAACGTTTAAGAATACAAATCGTTTCTAACGTTTGGGCCAGCCCACCGGAGCAATAGTTACAGACCTCACATGGTAAAATTTTAAGGAAGAGCACAAGACGCATAATTGTCTCCACGTTGCTATCAATTACCTCTTTAAGTGGCACCAGATAAGTGGCAAGCGGGGGGAGAGGTAGCAATTAGAGTCACTTTGAGGTCTCTTTATACCAAGAGGAAGAAAGGTAATGCTCTGTGAAAGACTAGGAAATTCTGACGACTATTATGGCATTTGGACGAGATTTACTTTCATATGTTACACAAAGTGGCCGACGTGTTTGAGAACAGGTGATGCAACAGCTTTCTTGGGGCATTAGAGAGGGTCGGATTTACGGAATATTTATGAGCTTTTTTTTTATATCTCTTGTCTATTACGTTTGTGTCAATAGTGTAATTAAAGAAAATCCAAATATCATATCTAAATTTTTTTTTAGACATATTAGTCTCGTTGGTGTGTTGAAAATAATAACAAGTCTAAAGTAAAAATATTATAGTATATATATATTTTTTTAAATCCAAATATCAAATCTAACATTTTTTTAGACATATTAGTCTCAATAATGGTATGTTAAAAATAATAACAAATGTAACGTTCAAAAATTATATTACATATTTTCTTGTTTTTGTTTTGTGTTAGCAAATGAAGTTTGAGAAATTAGATGCCATAGATGGATATTTTGTGAGTACTCTTGTTGTACTCTTAGTTCCTTAGTATGTTTCTAATCAAGGAAATTCAATACGAATAATAATAAGAAAGAACTGAATATCTCTAACTAATAATTTTTCTAAATGAATTACAAATAAAAAAATTACGTACTTTTTGCCGTCACATATTTTAAAGTGTAAATGGTTAAAAAAAAAGAAGAAACTTTTAATTTACGCCGTAATAACACAATACTGTTAAATATTACTCTTTTCTGAATAGCTTTGCGCAGTTACGCAAAAAATAGTCATTATACGCAAAGTGGAAATATTCGTGTGCAATAAAAGCATAGCCAATATTGCGTATTAGTGAATTCCAGACAAACAAACACTAATGAAATTTAGACGGATGAAGAAATGAAATAGATACGCCATATCCTTAAACAATAAAAAATTGAGATAACACAAGATAACCGTAAGTAAACATAAAACTTACACAATGAACCATGAGCAAAAATAATTAAGTATGACATGGGATAAATAAAAGATGGATGAAGTAGTAAGAGCAGCAGCAATAAACGCATTCTCCTCTAAAGACATCGAAATAAGTCACTGTTTCAGCCATGCAGTAAAGGACAACCGTTAACAACGAATGTCATCCGATATAGGAGTCTAAAGACATATCATTATGGATTAATAACAAGGAGACCTGCATTAATCAATCAGATATTGTACACACACACACACATACACACACACACACACACACACACACACACACACACACACACACACACACACACACACACACACACACACACACACACACACATATATATATATATATATATATATATATATATATATATATATATATATATATATATATATATCCGGTTCCGGTTCCGGTTTTACGTCACGGACTCCCTTATCAACCAAGGGCTAGGACGGTTGCCTTCTTGCGAAGGACTTGTTTTGGCAAATGTAATCCTTACGCTGAGTGCATGCCTTTGCTAACCTCAGACCGTGATATATATATATATATATATATATATATATATATATATATATATATATATATATATATATATATATATATATATATATATATATATATATATATATATATATATATATATATATATATATATATATATATATATATATATATATATATATATATATATATGAATAGAGGTCAGATACGAAAGGAAAATAATACTACGGAAAGCTGAGATCTTTCAGGCGGTATTAAAGTTCATCTTCAGGGAACTAATTCAAAATTAATATACAAAAAAAAGCACTGACGATAAGACAATGATATAAATAGAGAAATATTAAATTAATTTTTCTCCAAGGTTACCAAACGTGATTAATCTAAGTTGATTACTCTATAATCTCTCTCATTTCTAACGCTGCTTAAAAAAAAAATACTTGGGTCCAAGCAAAATTGACCGGGGCTTTAATTAAAGTTACAATTGGGTGTTAATTGTATACAAGCGGATTCAAGACGATTTCGAGAAACTATGTTATTACAATTATGTATTGCGCTACTTGCAGGCCAATCAATCCTGTGGGACATATAACTTGATGAATAAGGCAAATGAACACTGATCTGTTTTAAATGAATGCAGATATACTCTTTTTTTGTCAAATCTTAACTGGTTTGGTCATTGTAATATATACGAAAACTTTGCAAAGTAACCTGTTTACAATGTTGATTTCTATCAATATATTCTTAAATGTATTACAGGGTGGAGGGGGAAGTGTGGCAACTCATTATCCCAAAGGGGCTAAGAGGAGTAGATGAGGTGAGTGTGAATCGTGGTGAACGCGTGTTTCTTGACTCGGCCAACCCTCTTACAAAGGGAAATGAGGTCATGTATATGTGTATATGTATGTATGTAGGAGAAGACAAGATTCGCATTGAATAATTCAAGCAATGATCTAATATTACTGAAACCAGAATACTATGTCAAGCAAGGAGAATTCGTGGCCGCTTCTATGTCTACTTTATTGTTATTGATTTAATAATAAATTCGAATATTTTTTTTTTCATATTCCTACTCTCAATGCTTTCTTTGTATTTTAATTTTAATGTTTTTTATTAGTTGCTCTGAAGATGAACTAAATACAGTCTGAAAGATCTAAGCACTCTGTCGTTTCATTTTTCATTAGTGATTGACCTCTATTCATCTGTGTGTCGTGTATTCATATTTTCGTGATAATAAGATACACAGACAGTGATGTATGTCTGCATGTATGTATGTTTGCATATATGCATGTATGTTTGTTTTTCTGCTAATATGTGCATGTTTGTATGTGTACGTTTGCTTGGGCGCAATATTAACATATATTATTAATAAAGCAAAAAATTAACCGCTGTTTGTATGGAATTAGATCTTTAATACCGATTTTAGGTTTTATGAAATAATAATAATAATAATAATAATAAAAATAATAATAATAATAATAATAATAATAATAATAATAATAATAATAATAATTATTAATATTATTATTATTGTTATTATTATTATCATTATTATTATTATTATTATTATTATTATTATTATTAGTAGTAGTAGTAGTAGTAGTAGTATCCTGATAACTGTTCAGTATTCATCGACAATTTATACAAAGGAAAATTCACATGCAAAATACACTTTATTTTTTAATTATATGAAGGATAACATTTCTTGTTTTCTTTGGGATGGTCATAACACCGATATAAGTACATGGAAAGCGTTTGTTTGTTTTACACACAAAAATACACACACTTAGGCGCATATATATATATATATATATATATATATATATATATATATATATATATATATATATATATATATATATATATATATATATATAATATATATATATATATATATATATATATATGAGTTCGTTATATCATATCTGTTATTATTATTATTATTATTATTATTATTATTATTATTATTATTATTATTATTATTATTTTTATTTTATTTTTTCTAAATTTTATTAAAATAGAATATAATAATAATAATAATAATAATAATAATAATAATAATAATAATAATAATAATAATAATAATAATAATAATAATAATAATAATAATAATAATAATAATAAATATCATCATCATAATACCATTGGCAGTAAACTAGCTGATGTGTATACTTACTCTTATTTTTCCAATTCTAAAGAAAATATATACAATTATTTTTTTGTAGTGTACTGAAAATACACTCCTTGAAAAAGACCCTAATACAGTTTGGAATATTATAAATATATGTAAACATATGCCTGAAAATGAGGTTCTTTTCAGCAAAAAATTTCATCCAACAATGGCTTCTGTATAATAATAATAATAATAATAATAATAATAATAATAATAATAATAATAATAATAATAATAATAATAATAATAATAATAATAATAATAATAATAATAATAATAATAATAATAATAATAATCTCTGTATAGGCTCATTCACACATATCAGTGATATATATCAGTGCTGCGTCCGCTCAGTCCGTCAGTGTCGGTGAAAAAAAAAAATAGTTACTTCGAATTCAGCGGACGCATTCACACATGTCCGGTGCAGTACCGTGTTGTCTCTCTCAGTTTCAGTTACGTCTCCTCCGTGCCCCGTGAAGTTGAATATCGTCGCCACAGATATTTTTTTAGTTTTTCACGGACGTCGGATGACGAGTGATGTGAGTTTGTCAACAAAAATTAATGACTGAATGATGAACTCCTGATTTTATTGAATTGTGTGTGTCTTCCTGCTTCAGGTGCGTCACTACGGATATGTGTGAACAGACGTCACTGAAGCGTCACGGATTTCACTAACACTGAACTGATACGGCACTGATATGTGTGAATCGACCCTAAGTCTTATTCCGTTTTCACCAGCAAATAGATAAACATAAATGGTCAGATGTACGTAGGAAGCCAATAACTTTAATCGTAATATGTATACATATAGTTGTTAACGTAGCCAAATTCCATTTGTAAAGAATAAAAAATAGATAACTCAATAAATAGATCTAAGATGATAAAAAGTGAGTCAGTAAATAACGAATGGAAATTGCAAGCTTTCTTCTTCTTCTTCTTCTTCTTCTTCTTCTTATTGTTATTATTATTATTATTATTATTATTATTATTATTATTATTATTATTATTATTATTATTATTATTATTATTATTATTATTATTATTATTATTATTATTATTATTATTATTATTATTATTATTATTATTATCTGTTAATTTTTTGTTCAATTCCATGTCTACGTATAAGTTTACTCCTAGTTTTGTAAAAGAATAGCCACTGTAAATGGATATAAATGTTTGTTTGCATGTTTGTTTGTTTTTTGTTGGTCCCTTGGGAATGGTCTGTACGAAGATGCATCTCTCTCAACTCTAAACTTTTCTTCTCTCCTCTCTCCTCCCTAACTCGCTGGAAACTTCATTATCCTCATCATTTTCCAGTTTAATAATCAAATTTTCGCCGCTGGAATAGTCCTGCCTTTTTTTCCTTACATGCAAAAGAAAGCCGATTGTTAAACATTTCCTTTCAAAGATAATACGAGAATATTCGCTTTCTTCTTTTATTAATTTAAGTTTGTTTAATCTGTTTGACTAATCTGGTACATGAAGATATAGAATATTTATTAATGCTCCTTTACTGACCATTTGTTTGACTAAGAAATATTAATAATTGTTTTTTTTTTCTTCATTTACCCATGACTGCGTATATATTTTATATGTAATATCAAGCAAAAATATATATATATATTTCGATCGTTCTTGAATGATTACTTTTAATGCGTTCGATGTGAGTGACCACAGTCAGATGCTTTTAGCTCTTTCAGTCTCCTGAAGCCCTGTTCTGATTGGTTGAGCTATCGACCAATCAGTACATCCCCGCAATAGGGCTAGCGAGAAGTGCTCGCAAGCACAGAAAACTTTTTCAAGTTTGTATTTATATTTCAAAGGAGGAAGAAAGGAGGGTTGCAAGACATGCCCAAGAGGGAGGAAGCCATGTCGTTAAAATAGAGAGAAAAGAGGGGTGGCTGCTATGAGTGATAGAAATTGAGACTGCTTTTAACAAACTTTATCCTTCGTATTATGTTTTAATGCAGTACTTTTTTATATCATAAACAACTTTTCTATAATACGAAGGAAAATAGCAAAAGTTTTGAAGTGAGAATAATGAGAGATTAGAATGGCAATGAAAAAAAAATCATTATTTTAATCTCTCTCTCTCTCTCTCTCTCTCTCTCTCTCTCTCTCTCTCTCTCTCTCTCTCTCTCTCTCTCTCTCTCTCTCTCTCTCTCTCTCTTCTCTCTCTCTCTCTCTCTCTCTCTCTCTCTCTCTCTCTATCTATCTATCTATCTATCTATCTATCTATCTATCTATATATCTATATCTATATATATAAAATGCTGTTACTCTGAAGATGGACTAAATACAGTCTGAAGGATCTAAGCACTCCGTCGTTTCAATTTTCCTTCGTAGCTGAACTCGATTCATCTGTACCTCGTGTTCGTATTTTCGTGCTATTTAAAAACATGCACACACTCACACCTATATATACATATATACATGCATACATATATACATACATAGTAGCAGTTGTAGTAGTAGCAGTAGTGGTAGCAGCAGCAATAACTGTATTAGTAATAGTAGTAGTAGTAGTATCAAAGAAATTTTCTAATACCGCAACCCCATTGTTTCCTTGACGCTAAAATTTCCCAAAGTTTAATTCTCTCTCTCTCTCTCTCTCTCTCTCTCTCTCTCTCTCTCTCTCTCTCTCTCTCTCTCTCTCTCTCTCTCTCTCTTAAAATGAAAAGAATAAAGGAGGAAAAAATAACAATATATAATCTTTTATTAATTATAATTTTCATTTTTACTTGCAAGCTAGGGGGTATATTCCCCCCATTCACCTGTTAATTACTCCCAACTAACCAAACTCACTCCCAAGCCCATTATTATTTAAAAAAAAAAAAAAAAAAAAAAAAAAAAAAAAAAAAAAAAAAAAGGAAAATTATATAAAACAACATATAGAAATAGATATCGATAAAGAAAAAATAAATGACTAAAGTAAATGACTAAATAATAGAAATGAGAAAAGAAGGAAAATATAACAAAGTAAAGACTGAAGGAAAAGTAAGAATATACAGAGAGAGAGAGAGAGAGAGAGAGAGAGAGAGAGAGAGAGAGAGAGAGAGAGAGAGAGAGAGAGAGAGAGAGAGAGAGAGAGAGAGAGAGAGAGAGAGAGAGAGAGAGAGAGAGAGAGAGAGAGAGAGAGAGAGAGAGAATTTTGATTGTCAGGAAAGACGGGTTTTTAAAACCTTCAATTTTTGCCATACTTCGGGGACAAGTGAGGTGAGGCCATGCATGAATCATAAATTCTGTACATTTTACCTTTCTCAAAATAAAAAAAAATAAAAAATACAGCAATAAAATAAACAAAAAATAAAAATGAAGCTACGAGCATAATTTGCAAGATATGCCAGTCAGAAAGATTCCGTCCACTCCTCCCTACCCTCTCCCTCTAAAAGTCATAAGTACCTAAATAAATAATGAATGTTTAAATTAAGAAATTAATAAAGCAAATTAAATAAACAAATAAATAAATAAATAAAATAAATAAACTGAAACAGGAAACTCTCAAAACCTTAATATGTTTTTTCCGAATTTCAAAATTTAAATTTTTACGTTTTTCAAGCTTTTTTATTTCAAATTTGAATTTTTTCTTTCATAAACTGGTTTCAGCATTTTTAAGAAGCCGGATAAAAACAACAAAAATTATGTATATATGCAGAAAATTATCATCCTTCAAAAAGCAGATCTATCGTTATTTCAGGGCCTAGTCCTCCATATCTCTGGGTCCTCTGTACTTTGAATGATTTTTTCTGTCTGTCGCTTTCCTTTGTGTGACATTACCTCCTCTCTGCCTTGTTCTTAACCTTTTTCTTTTCCTTTGTCTTGGTATTTTCTCGTGCCCGGGCCTTTATTGATGAGGGCAGTTATAGCTTGTCCCGGTGTCACACTCATAAAAAAAAAAGTATGAGGTATACAAATAAACGCATTGATTATAAGACATTCTAATCTTACGAAAGAAGAATTGCAGATATATTAAGAAGACAAAAATAATCAGTTCTCGAAACCTTAAGTCACAGCACGTCTGTCAAGCGTATCTATCGATCGATCTGTCTTCCTACTTATCTATTATTACCTCTCTGTTACGTACATGTTACCTGACAAATTTGTTACAGAGTATTGACCTTCGTAACCCCTCTCTGTATACCTGACTCTGAAAACAAAACGGGGCTCAAACTTGAATATATGCAAAACATTCCTATACAGCGGATCAATGAAAATAAAAAAAATACATACAATTTTTCCGGCCAACTTGCAAAACGTAATCTAAGCAATATCCATTTTAAAAAAAATATATATCCCTCCATCAAAAAATACATGTATATATAAATAAAAAAAAATATTAACTAAATAAATAAATAAATAAAATGTCCAACTTTTCACGGGTCACTTTTAAATACGATGAAAATGTCACAGGCGGGATCACTGTCACGTGGTGTAGAAAAGAAGACAAAAATACAAGGATTATAATACGATATTCATCAAGAATTGCAACAGAGGATACACGGACAACTTCTTTTTATGCTGAATACCAGACAGCACACTGCATGTACGTGCACAATGAAAATTAAAAATAAAAAGATTATCTATCTATCTATCTATCTATCTATCTATCTATCTATATATATATATATATATATATATATATATATATATATATATATATATATATATATATATATATATACACACACACACAAGAATGTGTAAATGCATTATAGCCTTGCTGACTACATTGAATTATTATTATTATTATTGGCAGGAGTAGCACTAGTGCTAGTAGTAGTACTAGTAATAATAGTAGTAGTACTTTATAATAATATAATAATAATAATAATAATAATAATAATAATAATAATAATAATAATTATTAAAAAATAGTAATAATAATTATAATAATAACAATAACTGTTGTTATTATTATTATTATTATTATTATTATTATTATTATTATTATTATTATTATTATTATTATTATTATTATTACAGAAAATTATATTCTATATCTTAATAACTGTTTTCATTATGGAGATAATGATGACAACACCATGAGGACCAAATAAAACACACTTCAAAAAGTTTGCTAACAAGGTCACTGAAAAAAAAAAAGTAATCGTTATAATACTGCACATAATAACATAAAAGTAATAACACAATAATAAAAAAAATAATAATAATAATGATAATAATAATAAAAATAATAATAATGATATAATAATAATAATAATAATAATAATAATAATAATAATAATATAATAATAATATAATAATAAAATAGTAATAATAATAATAATTTATGAGTGCAAAATAAACCTCTAAATTTCATCAACAAAACAGTTATACCATTATAATGAAATATTAATTTTGATGATTACATTTTTTTTCCACAAATATACAGTGTTAAAACACACACACAAGCCTACATATGTGTGTATATACTAAACAAAGACAACAAGAGTAACAACCAGTACCATGGGCGTGGGTGGCGTGTGGAACCTGAAGAAATCTGGCAGATGGTTGGAGTAGTGATGCTGTGGGTGAGGTGCTGGCTGTGAGGGTGGAGGTGCATGGGCTGGCAAATGGGGTGAAAGATGATGGGTGGGATGAACACCCCCACCCATACGCCCATTAGGCATAGGTTCCATTATTCTTTATCGTATTGCAAAGTAATGCGTAATAAGAGAGGGATAGAGAGACGAGCTAGATAGAGATAAGGATGAGGAGAAATAGTGATAAGGATAAGGTTTGGGTTATGAAAAGCAAATACGATAGTTTAATATGTCTCTGAGTAAAGACAGGAAAGATAAGTCAGGGAAGTACAGCAATTTTTTTCTGTTTTTCTTTTTTATTTGTAATTGCTGTTGTAATTCTCAAGTTGACTAAATGATTTGCTGTAAAAGCATTCTTGATATTGGGTTACAGAACCTTAATGATCGAAAATAAATCAAAATTTAAGTCTAAAGGAGCTGGGTTAACCTTATTCTCAGCAACAAACAGAATATGGCTTGAGATCCAGAAAATTTAACTGAATATCAGGTGCTTAATAATTCACAAACCTTTACTGTAAACATCATCGTTTGTCATTATCATGAGAGCGTCCATAATGCATCAAAACTTTTTTTTTTAAGGGAAAAAAATCCAAAAAGGTAAAGGAATGGGGACTTAAAAGACTGGGAATAGGGCAAAGAAAGGCAAATGTAAAAAGGTTTCGGTAAATAAAACTCCAGAACACATGTCTGCTGCTCCTTGATGCAACCAAAAGGTTACACCTGCATATGCAACAGTCGGCACCCTCAAAAAACGCCGATTCAAAAAAAGAATATCTTTGTTTTGAGACAAAGTTTTTTTTTTTTAACAGTATTTCCAAATGAACTCACAGAGTAATGTGGTTCACACCAAATAAGCATACAAAACGACCATTACCCCACCCAAAGAATAAAATCGGCAGATTTAATACACATCAAGTTCTTTTACGGACTGCACTGTTTTCTAGAATGGGGCGTTTTCTATAAAAACCTCAACAATTTTTTCGAAGCTCACTATAATCAGGTGATGCATTATAAGAACTGTCTGGACTGGGATTCCCCACGCCACTTTGAAACACATATTTCATTAAATTTTCCCAAGACTGGGACCACTCATGCGTGTCTGTAATAAACAGCAAAAACATGTACCACGACAAGTCGATCACTAAAATGGGAAAAAAGGTTACGGTTTATGCACCACCGTAAAAAAACTAGGTAATCCACTCTTCTTTTCTTTCTTTTTTTCCACTAGTAAGTGGTCATACCAACACACGCATTCCGCAAGTACATTACAAAAGGGGGCATGAACGCGAGCGAGCAAGCACACAACACGAGCAGTGCGGTGGAGTGGGTGCCTGCAGCAAAAATACTTGGTGTGCCCTTATGTTTTTGAGAGCTGTGCCCTGATTAATACTAGTGGTTTTTATAAAGTGTAGCCGTCATTTGCTTGTAACGATCACCACTCAGTGAATCGTCCCGTGCCCTGAGCCATTATAGTGCCCAGACCGCAATCTCAGACCCCATAGATCACACGTCCAATTGCCTCTTCCTTTCATGCTAAAGGATATCCCAAGGATACCCTCTGGGCATCAGAGGTTACAACCCCCCTCCCTCGTCCGAAGTGGATCTAAACTTTTGAAAAACAACGAGAGTGGATGAAAAATCTATGCCCAGAGGGGTATGCGAGAGCGTGCGTGTGTGTGTGCCCTCGCCGCTTAGGTTGCAGGGCAGCACCTACAAAGAAGACTGACTGCACTGTCTACCCCAATGCGGCCCCCCCCCCCGAGAGAGGGGGAGGGGGAGAGTAGAAGCCATACCATGTTGCCCAAGACGACTGACTGGCTTTATCAATAGCTGCTTCACCTCTTGCACCACAACTTGTTCGAGTATAGCATTTGGTCATTTTCGGCCACTGCATACGGCTGTGTTCAGAGACAACGAGATATCACCAACTATTTGGCTATTTGTATAATGTTGTGCTGTGGGTATCATTTATAGATAATTAATCATGCGAGTCATTTTACAAGACTCACCCACGAAAAATAGGATTAGAACCAGTGACAACTTAGTTATTTATGAAAAATACACCAATATTGCTATGCATGTTTTCCATTTGATAAAATGCCAACAAGTGATAAAATACTAAGTAAGGAAGGAAATATAATTTCTGATATGTCTCTACATTTATAGTGTGTTAGAAATAGCTTTCATGGATGGATAAAGTTAAGGTAAGGTTCGAGATGGAGAGTCCTCATGTGAAATGTATGTAAATGTATAAAAAATATCAATCAAATATATGTGATCAAGCAATAAATTTAAATTGTTTCAGCTTTAAAGACAATAGTATATTACGGTCACAGAAGATACATTCGTAATATACATGGTTAAAATTTTCGTTTCCAGAAAAATATAATATAACAATAACGCTGATAGTTAAAAAAAAAATATATTCTGATATGATGACCAAATTAGGTTAGCGGTCTGACATGAAGTTCTATAATAAGCTTTACACATATAGAAAAAAAAACTGAATTCAAGAGAACATAAATATAACTGCATTAAAATGATCGATTTCTGTTGGTCAGCAGATAAATGGTATAGTTTATACAAGCAGATTTACTTGAGAAACATTACCATACCACAAGAATTCAAAAGACATAATTACAAGAGGATATATTTGACTGAAGGAATAATTCTATCTATTTACACATACATACACATACAAATATATATATAGATGTTATATGTACAGATAGATAGGAATACAGATAGACAAATATGCAGATAGATGGATGAATAGACAGATAGATACATACTGAGATAAAATATGAAACTAACTTTCTCTGGCAATAATAAAAAAAAATTCAATACGATTATGACCAAAATATAACAAATATTTTTTTTTTCATTGTTGAAACAGTGTAGTATATAAATGAAGATACATACAGATAGATAGAGAAATACTGAGATATATATAAGAATTAATTTCATACACTAATAGAAAGATACAAACAAACAAAACAAACATTTATTTCCATTTGACAATGGATATTCTTTTACAAAATTAACAGTATATCTTATTTATAAAATAAAACTATCATAATACAAGATTTATGGATATAACGCATGTAATCAATATCAAACATCTCTACGATATATATATATATATATATATATATATATATATATATATATATATATATATATATATATATATATATATATATATATATATATATATATATATATATATATATATATATATATATATATATATATATATATATATATATATATATATATATATATATATATATATATATATATATATATATATATATATATATATATATATATATATATATATATATATATATATATTATAATCACATAGTACTATAGCCACATAAATGCATGTATGTAGTAATAGATGAATAATACAAAACCTGTGCGCAAAACATAAATACATTACAATAATAAAAAGACAAATTGATGAGTCCTTTACATCTTTAAAACATACAAAGGAATTAAGAAAGTCAGAGAGTAACATAGCAGTGTTTCAGTTTTCTTGCATTGAACACTCGCAAACACACACATCTCTCTCTCTCTCTCTCTCTCTCTCTCTCTCTCTCTCTCTCTCTCTCTCTCTCTCTCTCTCTCTCTCTCTCTCTATATATATATATATATATATATATATATATATATATATATATATATATATATATATATATATATATATATATATATATCGTTGAAAAAGACATTTGCTAAAGCATTTGTAAAAATAAATTGGTCATGAACATGATGTAGCAAAAGCTATGCAAGAACACGAATAACACATACTATGAGAGAGAGAGAGAGAGAGAGAGAGAGAGAGAGAGAGAGAGAGAGAGAGAGAGAGAGAGAGAGAGAGAGAGAGAGAGAGAGAGAGAGAGAGAGAGAGAGAAGCATGAGGGTTCATGCCGAGTGGTGTACGCGCTGAGTCCTAAGCTCATTCTTAACACCTGAATGAGATCCCAAAAGACGTTTGCAGAGGACTTCTATTTAGACCTGCGCGCTTTGACCTAATATATATATTCTTCAGTATGCTGAATTGTTAATCTTAAGTGATATTGATAAACACACACATTGCCTGTAGGTTTCGAAATTCACCCAAGAAACTTCCATTCAGGAAAGTGCTAAAACCTAAAAATCATGTTCGTTCAAAGTTTTTTCTGTCTCTATCGACTTTGGAGTCTTCTTCCATCAGAAACCTCTTCCAATTTTGTCCCTCTCCCCTCCATAATAAGTCTAAGAAAATGCACCTCCTTCGATAATGTAACCAGAAAAAAAAATACTAATATCACATGCATCTATATATACATAAAAAAGGAAGAAAAAAAAATCTACCTTCTCCAAACTCAACTCCTAAAGATATTAATTCAACTGCCAACTTCGACTCTAGCGACGACGAGGTTTCCCCTCTCATCAAGAAATTGCACTCCACAGTTTCATAATAATATTCCGTCAGAGTCATCGAAAGTGCAGTTAAAATTCCCTTCTCTTTCTCTCCCTCTCTCTCTCTTCCCCCAAACCCTGTGTCAAAAAGCAGCGTAATCTTTCGACTAAGCATCGCGCATCGGGCAACAGCCTTTCTCCTCCCCCATTCGTCGTCTTTTTTACCCCAAATCCCCCGTCTTTTTTACCCCAAGCCCCAAACTCCCCAATCTTCACCCCCGCAAGTCCCCCAATCTCCGAGTCTCCCCAGCGCCTTAGCTCCGCCTCATTTCCCCCTTCGACCGTGTCCCCCAAGTGACTGTTCCCCTCCTTCATTTACCACTGACCCTCCCCCGGCAACTGTTGCTTCCTCCACCAGGCTTGCCAACCGCTCGCCCTCAAGAGGCCTTACCATTGCACATCGTTATATTCAATCTCTCAACCAAATTGTCCCTCTCTCTCTATTTATTATCCACAAATGCACACAGAAATGACACTGGCAAACATAATATAACAATCCTAAATAACAAAATAGTTAATGACAGCTACATATCATAATTTAGAAGAAATTTTTTTTTTTGAACTATGGATTAAACAATAATAACATCAAAATCTCAAGAATAACAAAGATTCTTCCTGGGATTAAAAGATATAAAACACTTGAATTTCAACAAAAACAAACTATAAAGGATAAGACATTTAAAATTTTTATTCCAAAATTAGCTTTCCAGATACAATCATTGTTCCATATACGATAACTATCAGAAAGGTGATTAGTCTGTCTAGCATTGATACATTAAAGGGATGAATATATATGTACATATTTTATATAGAATAATATAGAGAAAAAGACAACATTACGGATAAAAACCAGAAAATTAATTCTTAAAAATGTTTTCTAGTAATATCGTGCTAAGATAAGAATTTAATCAATATAAAATAATTAAAAAAAAAATTATTCTACAAATTTACACAATTTAATATAATATATATAAATGAGATTTCCGTATATACAAAATCTTCAATTAAAAATTTATATTTACGTATTCCAGAATTTACAATAATAAAACTCTAAATGTAAGTAAAATAACTTCAAAACTCTTAATATATTGATACGAAAATAGGTACCGAATTACGACTGTTGCAAGTTCGTTCGTTCGATATCCGTTCCAGACCCACGATCCCTCGCTCGGCTGCAGTCCCTCAACAACCACTTCTAAGCTAAAAACAGCTTCAAATAAAGCTTCGTTTTCAGTATTGTTCAAGATTCCTTTAGATTATAACTTCTTCTTTTTCTTTTTCTTATTCCTCTTCAACTTCTTGTTCTTCTTCTTCACTGTCTTGTTCTTCTTCAACTTCTTTTTCTTCTTCTTTTCTTGCATTTCAATCCCACTTTCATGTCGAGTCCCTAGCAATATCTATATATAAAGTCTTCCGAAAAATATAAACATAATTAGCAATTATAATAATTTCCGGCTGAAATAACGGCATGCTTATACATTAAAATTATTGTCATTTTAATCTGCAATACTAATATTGTATGTGAATGAGGCTCAAAATATTCATATCCTTATCAATTATGAATAATGACTTCTCAGGCTAATACATACGCGCGTTTGCCATACTAAACAAATATATATATATATATATATATATATATATATATATATATATATATATATATATATATATAATATGAGTATATACGCTTCTACGCAAGAGAACAAAAATAATACTGTATTAATACATGTGCATAAAATCTCAGATACGCAGTTTCAGCGCATTATGAAGACAACTTGAGCGAGTACTGCCGCTGGTCTATTACGAGTTATGGCCCGTCGATCAATCTATTTTGATATTCTGTCTACCTACTTGATTTCGGTCAAATGGTTATTTACCATTCGTCCAGTTGTCTAAATATGTTATTCAATTTGCATAATATATGAAAAGTAGGTTTAGCGTACAGTTGCAATTACTTAATTCTTCATCAATTCTTCATCAATTTATATCAATTATTCATTAAATCACAAAAGCAATAACTCATTATATATCAAATATCTCTCTATATCCATCTCTAAATCCACTTAATGGGAACTGTGGATCATATTTATATCTATATGAATATGAGGATACATACACTTTAGACAAATAAGATGAAGAAAATTTCATATTAGTGTAAACACACACACACACACACACACACACACACACTAACATATGTAATCCAATTTGAACACACATTATTGTACATGGTGAATATATTTCGTAATCGGATTACATTATACCCGACATAACAATAATGGTACTCTAAAAAGTCAAAGAAGATAATAATAATAATAATAATAATAATAATAATAATAATAATAATAATAATAATAATAATAATAATAATAATAATAATAATAATGACAACAACAACAACAACAACAACAATAATAATAATAATAATAATAATAATAATAATAATAATAATAATAATAATAATAATAATAATAATAATAATAATAATAATAAAGTTACTTTATGTGTATGTATTTGCCTGTATGAGTGTAAATAAGCAAATATAACAGTTTGACCCGTTTCAAAGTAGCGCTGGAAAGTGCGTGAAGAATTTATTTGTACATGTAGTTTACAATTCGATTAAAAATATCGAACGATCTAAACTCTTAAATTATTTTGTAATTATAAATATATTTTGTTACAAGTAACCACATACAAGACACAATATGCATGTACTTACTGTAATGTATATGTATGTCACTGACCTCATACGCGCGCTGGTAATGTATGCAATACGGTTGGACTGTGAGCGAATAATATAGTATAAAAATATGTTTCATTCTATTAAAGGTTACGAAAGGTTGGATTAAATGAATATAAAAGAATTTTTAGATACTAATTAAATAAAAATAAATGATAAATAATGACATAGAATTCAATGGCTTTGTATTCCTTAAAGATAAGTTGAAGGAAAAATCAATAAAATAAAATATCAAAATGAGAAGAAGAAAATTGTCTAGAAGCTCCAGTGTGTGTTTTCCAAAAACAAGTTGAAAGATTTAGGAAACTTCTTCGGCAAAACTGAGAGGAACGAGGTGCATTAAAAATATATGAAAATTTCGATGAATATTTTCATAAATCTTTCAGCAAATTGGAAAAAAAAAAGTCTCCGTTGTTTTAATAAAATGGTCAAGAATGTTTCATAAGAGGAATGTTTCTTTAAAAAACTGACTTACATCTTTTGAAAACTGCCTCTTCGAGTCTTCAACAAAGTAAAATGCAGCTCTTATGAAATCCGAGTTCTCATATATCTGGGATGCACTTTTCTGAACTTGAAGGGAAATAACAGAGAAAAGTGCGAGTGTTTCATATCTGACAGATGTTTATTGAGGGCAATATTTTGACTGCGGAGCAACATATATTCAGAACGTCATAACGTATAACATTACCAGAACAAAAATACCATTTTATAAACAATAAATCATATCATATAGCATCTAATTAATATTGAGAATAAATCGCTTCATATAGCATCTAATTAATATCTAGATGCCTTGCCAAACGGAAAGAGAACAGAAAAAAATGCTTAAATATAAATCAAAGGGTTCAGTATAGAAACAGTCTGTTTTAACTTATATTCGCGACACGGCGATTAGACAATGTCACAATAAAATATATTATTATTATCAATTCTAGTCACAGGAATAATACGCAGCACTCGAAACACAGCACAGAAGAGAAATTAAAAAATATTAAAAAAAAAAAAATTACTGGAGGACGTGACATGAGAGATTGAAATCAGAGTACAGAAAAAAATATTGCAGAAGAATGACCCACTATTACAGCGATAACGAAAAGGTGATCGATAAGAACGATAACTTACTGTCTTAATAGTTAATCTCTAATAAAATGTTGATTGGGAAACCATAAAAATTGACAATATACATAAAGGAAAGACTTTGTATAAGGCAGAAGTTGAATCAGATATAGAAATACTAGGAGGACATTCTTTAGAGAGGTAATGTTAATTTAACTAAAAAATCAAAAACCAAAAAACAGTACTTATGGTACATGACAAGTGAACAATGCCGATGAAAAACCATTACAAAGAGGTACAGCAGGAAAGACAACGCTGTACAAAGTACATCTTCAACCTAATCTGTGCACTCTATAAAAGCCATACAAATTGTAATTTAAATGTTTACCAATATGAGGCAACTTAAGCCAACATATTTCATATCACTTAAGTGCAACATACATATAGAAATGTTTTTAACTATTGTAACTACAGGTCTATGAAACTGAACTAACATTCAAGATACTAACAAACAGTTATCAAAACAAAAATATGCGTACACTGTTACAGGGTGACTTCAATATACTGAGTCATTTGAGTCTGATTGATGCGTGCGTATTAATCCTTCTATGCGTTAAGTTACAATTAAGGCGTACAGAAAGTACTAATAAATACACTTGCACGTTCTAGAATTAGATACACGATTAGATAACACATATATGTTGAGATGTATTAAATACAATAATACTCGAATGAAATACAGAAAAAAATACATAAAGAGCTAAGATTACAAAATGATGGAAACCAATGGAGAGAGAGAGAGAGAGAGAGAGAGAGAGAGAGAGAGAGAGAGAGAGAGAGAGAGAGAGAGAGAGAGAGAGAGAGAGAGAGAGAGAGAGAGAGAGAGAGAGAGAGAGAGAGA
>JAXCGZ010023603.1:15000-17500 GCA_037179515.1 Halocaridina rubra
AGTTTGCTTAATGCCGTGAAGAGTTTTTACATGAATAGTAGAGCATGTGTGAGAGTTGGGAATGGTATGAAAGATTGGGTTTAGGTGAATATAGGGTTACATCAAGTTTGTGTAATGTCCCAATGGTTGTTTAATGTGTATATGGATGGAGTGGTAAGGGAAGTAAATGAAAGAGTATTAGACAGAGGCTTGGCACTAGTGGGTGAAGATGGAAGGTTGCTGAAATTGAATCAGTTGTTATTTACAGATGATACTGTACAGGTGACTGATACTGAGAATGAATTGAATAATTGGTATTTGAGTTTGTTAGTGTGTGTGAAAGAAGGAAATTGCTGGTGATTATTAATATAAGTAAAGTCATGAGATGCACGATGAGTGTTAATGTTGGCAGATTGAAAGTAGAAGTGAATGGGGAGTTGCTTGAAGAAGTTGAGAGTTTTAAGTATCTGGAGTCGCATGTATCAAGGAGTGGTCGAGTGACAGTAGAAGCAAATCACAGAGTGAAGGAAGCAAGTAAATATCTAGATGAGTTGAAAAGTGTAATGAGAAATAGATATTTGGGAATGAATGCAAAGAGAAGGATATACGAAGGTATGATTGTACTGCCAGCATTGTATGGAACAGGAACTTGGAATGCAAGAGATGATGAAAGGAACAGGTTGAATGTAAATGAGATGAGGTGTTTGAGAAGTATGATTGGTGTATCTAGAATAAATAGAGTAAGAAATGAGGATGTCAGGCAGAGAACGGGTGTTGGAATGAAGCTGTTGGATAGATTAGATCAAAAAGTGTTGAGTTGGTTTAGACACATGAAAAGGATGAGTGATGAACGAATAGTGAAGAGAGTGTGGAGTACAGAATTGATTGGAGTTAGGTCAAGAGAGAGACCTAGAATGAGATGGATGGATGGCGTGAAAAGCGCACTGAATGCACGTGGAATGTCAGTGGAACAGGGAAGAGTGTGTGCAAGAGATAGGAATGAGTGGAGGATGATTGTGCATAGATGACATGGGCCAAAGGGATTTCTCGCTCCTGCTAGCTCAGTGAACTGTGGTGGATGGTTGTGAGGGGAATTGCCATGTGATGAAGCGGTGGGGGTAAATCAGCTGCGGCTGTCGGGTCTCATTGTAGAATATCCTTGCCCGCCTACCTTGTGGATGACTTAAACTGGGTGGTAGGGGGGGAGACGTGGCAACTCTTTATCTCCAAGGAGTTGAGAGAAGTGGTTGAGGTATGTGTGGATCGTGGTGAATGCGCATTTTTTGGCTCGGCCACCCCCTTTACAAGGGGAAATGAGGTATGTGTATATGCATGTATGTATGTAAAAATACATAAAAGTTTTGTACAATGGGTACATTCTGTATTTAAGTGTACATAAATAAGGGTACCAACAATGCAAAAGCTTTAGATTGGTACCATTAAATAGTCACTTCCTGATAAAGATGTTTTGTTTGAGGTTAAAGCCAACCTTGTGTTGGCACGGGCCCTTGTTCAAAGTTGGTGGAGTAACCTTGAGGGTGCTCGCACACACTGCTTGAAGTTGGTCTAGGCATCCTAAAAAATTTGTCTTTCAGTTGCTGGATATATGATATAAAAGTTTTCTCTTATCTCTTCATTTTAATGAGTTTAGTCAGTGTAAACACCTCTTTGTAGATCAAGGAAGAAACTGCAATTTACAGAGAGCCATTATTACTCTTCCTAGAAATAAGAAAAGTTGCTATCAATCAGAGATTATGGTGTCCATTGAGGACTAAGGTTTGTATCTGGCGAAGGAAAAAAAAAGTTTTCGGTATATACACCATACTCCCGATGGCGCAAAAAACTACCAAGATTTTCCTGCAGATATTCCAAAGACTATTTGGCACAGGAAAAAAAATCATGAATTTCCTGCAGATAACTCGAGCAATCTCTGGCTCATAAAACACGATTTCTTCAGATACCAAAAATAACATTTAGCGCAGAATAAGAATAATGTGTCACTTGTAGATACACCAAACATCCATTGCTCATTATATAACGTCCAATTTTATACTTTTTATTTCTGATGATATAAATGATTGTATTTACACCAATCTCTTCTTCTTGGTTTGTTGCTCGAACCATAACACAACTAATATGATGAATAAGGAGACGAAATAATGATAACACTTTTGACAATGTAGTGTACCCATTTTAGACTGGAAAAAAAAGAAGAAAAAGAAATATTATACTGAAAAGCTAAAATAATGGATAATTATGATAAGACACTACCTCGAGGTAAGAGTAACGTAATTATTAAAAGCCTGATGACATTTAACCCTCATGATATCAATACTTTAAGCATTAAAAATATTGGATATGCAGATAACTATACTGAATTACCCTGAAGTCTGAATTTGATCGAACTCATGATGAAGTAAATATTACGGGAAGGGAAAATAAATTTGGAAAGTGTGAGAAAATGTATTCCATTAGAAATAGGAGAAATAGGTTTGAGGGGCGGATACATAATGTAATATAC
>JAXCGZ010023603.1:20000-32841 GCA_037179515.1 Halocaridina rubra
AACAGACCTTATAGCTTAGATCTGCTATACTAGGAATGAACGCATTCTATCTGAATGCCACTATGTTCATATTACAGTGGCATTCAGATAGAATGCGTTCATTCCTTATATAACAGATATAAGCTATAAGGTCTGTGTCCTTTTAGCCTTCAATTTTGTAGTTGGTAGCGCCTTGGCTTAGTAATAATAAGTTCTAGGTTCAAGTCCCGGTAGGGGTAAAATTGATTCATGTTTTCACATATGTAATGTGCTTATTTGGTTATATATATATATATATATATATATATATATATATATATATATATATATATATATATATATATACATATATATATACATATATATATATATATATATATATATATATATATATATATATATATATATATATATATATATATATATATATATATATATATATATATATATATACGCATATATATACATTATATATATATATATATATATATATATATATATATATATATATATATATATATATATATATATATATATATATATATATATATATATATATATATATATATATATATATATATATATATATATATATATATATATATATATATATATATGCCTACCAAACAAAAGTTTTCATCACGGAATGTATAGCATCACTGCTGTCAATCCTAGAAAACTGCCAAGGTATTGTCATCTTCTTAGACCTGGAGAAGGCCTTCCAACTGGCACTTGTTCCTGCTATGCTCTCTGCACTTTTTTCTATTGTGATTGTGACACAGGGACAGGCAAAAACTGCCCTCACCAATAAAGGCCCGGGAATGAAAAATACCAAGATGAAAGAAAAGAAAAAGGTTAAGGACAAAGCAGAGATGAGGCAATATCACACAATGGAAAACGCAGACAGAAAAGACAGTCAAAGTACAGAGGACCCAGAGATATGGAGGTCTAAGCCCTGAGATGACGATAGATGTGCTTTTTGAAGAATGATTGGTCATAAGAATTAGGAAAGAGAGGAGGAGGAAATGAGTTCCCGAGTCTGGAGGTAGATAGGAAGAAGCAGTCGCTGCACTGGCCAATCCTCGAGCTACAAATCTCCACACAGTACCTGTGAGATGAGGCCGCTTGGCGAGTGTTAAGCGGCCTCGGTAATGGGGCAGGGATGCAACTTGCAAACTCATCAGAGCAGTGAAGGAAGTAGTAGCGATAGAAAAGAGAAAGGGAAGATACCTTACGGCGAAGAGAGAGAGAATCCAGATTAGAAGTAAGAGAAGGATCATTAATGAATCTAACTGCCTTAGATTCAACCCTATCAAGGAGATAAGTATAAGAAGAAGCACTCCAGATGAGTGAGCAGTATTCTAAGCAGGGACAGATAAGATCTTTATAGATTTTAAGTAACTGTAAAGAGGAAAAGTATGACGAAAACGAAGCAAAACCCCCAATTTTTTGGATGAAGATTTAAAAATTTGGATTATGTGATTCCTCCAAGACAAGTAAAAGGCTATATGGATTTCTAATATGTTGATAGATTTAAGAGGGTAAATTTAGTTAGTTTCGAAGATAATAGGGTTATCAGGAGGAAAAGAAAATAAAGAGGTAGCCAGAAATTGTGTCTTGGAGGCATTGAATTTAACTAAATTTTGAGTGCACCTCTCAGATACCCTCTACAAATTGGAGTTGAGAGTAGAAGAAAGAGTGATACGTTACCGATTACGAGTAGCAGATGAAGGTTGTGAAGAAAAGGCCGAGGGAAAGCGAAGGGTAGAATCGTCGGCAAAGGCATAAAGAAGAGAGGAAGATGGGGATTGTAGAAGATCATTGATGAAAAGAAGGAACAGAGTAGGTGGAAGAAAAGACCCCTCTGGAACACCATTGTTAACAGAGAAAGGGCTAGATGTAGCTCCATCAACAACTACAGATATAAAACGGTCAGTAAGACACCTGGAACACAGAGAACAGTAAGAAGGGGTAAGGCCTTAGGCAGGGAGTTTGGCCAACAGAGCCTTGTGCCAGACTCTGTCAAAAGCATTAGAGATATCAAGGGCGACGACAGAGGATTTCCCATAGTTCCTCAGATAAGATTACCATACATGAATAAGATAGGACAGGAGGTCAACAATGGATCTTGCCTTGCGGAAGCCATACTGGTGATCGGAGATAAGTGAGTTAGATTCAAGGCGTTTCATGAAGTGAGCATTGAGCAACGTTTCGAAAACTTTAGCAATGGAGGAGGGTAGGGCAATAGGTCGTTAGTTTGAAATAATAAAGCGGTCACACTTCTTAAGAACACGTTGAACCAGAGCCTACTTCCAAGATGAAGGATAGGTACTGGTTGACAGAATGAGACGAAAAAGACGCCAAAGCACGGGAACCAGTTCATCTGCAAACTCCTTAAGGAACCTTGCAGGGATACCATCAGGACCAGTAGCCTTGTTCGTCTTTAGCGAACAAAGAACCTTATGGACTTTGCGTGAAGAAAGGATGAGGGAGGGCATAGGGTTAGAGAGGGGTAAAGATTGAGGAACAGGTGCGCTGGAATCGTTTATAGAAGAGTTGGCAGAAAGTTAAAAGGAGTCTGCTCTCCTGTATTAAGCTGAGTCTACTGATCCATACACTGGAATGAAGCTGAACTGACTCTGCTCTGCAGGATTGAGCTGAGTCAGCTATACCGTACTGTAAAAGTGAAGCTGCATGGACATTACTCAGTGCACATGCTCCGCAGAAATGTATTCCTACAAGGTAGTATCCTCTGCCCCTTATTTGTAAATAATTCATAGGACGACACTTACATCTCTTTTCCTAAAGAGCTTCTAGAAAAACGAGCCACCTTGCAGATTGTACTTTGGGATAAGCTGTTTGGAAACCAGGTGCATCTTCCATTGAGATACTTGAGGGAGGATTATCTTGAAGTGCTACTCATAAAACACTCAGGCGTCTTGTAAGAGATAAGGTTCATGCTAAAGGCTACTAGTGAGAAGTTTGTTATGTTATTTTGATTTGAAAGAAGTTATAATCGTTAGGGAAAGCTCAGTAAATCATTAAATTACGTGATGGTATTAATTAGAGGAGGATTTTACTTTAAAATTTGAATGTTGTACTCCTCAATTCCATCGGTATAATAGATTTTAATGTGGAACAAGATATCAGTAATGAGCAGATAATTCTTCAGTGCAGTCATATATCTCATGAGCTACTGATTTGACAAGGATAATCATGCGAGAATCACCACTATCCTCTCCTTTTCACCTCTAACTATTGCTTGAGAAGAAATATGTTCGGGCAATTCGGAGAAACTGATCTGGTGGGGGGAGGGTTAGGCAGTATATCAAATAAGCTTCCGAAGAGTGGAGTAGCAACCTGATGCATATGCATTTATTTCGGAGAACTGCTATTTTTGATTGGACGACGTGGATTTTCTTTTTTTTTAAGTTTAAAATTTAGATAATGTCGAAAAAAAAAATGCCGTAAAAGATGGATTATCATTCAATCAAATTTCAACGAATGTAGACTTACTTTGCTGAGGAATTTCGTGTTGATTCATTATTTAAGAAACATGACATACTAATGCATTTCGAAAGACAATAAAATGAAAACAAGGAGTTAAACCATTCCATTATTTTTCTAAATACATATTCTATTTTTTTTTTTAAAGACAAAGGGACCTCCTTCTTAGTAAGGTTTTTCAAGTTAAATTTGTAGACTTAAAGCAATTAGCAATTCACTGAATGGGAAGGTAATATAATATTCTCTTCCATTTCGTGGCATTCGTTTTTAGCTCGCGCTAATGGAAATTAAACATTGAGAATGGCTGCAAGATTATGATAATATTCAGTGTAATGTATTAAACATCCTTTTACAATGAAAATGGGATTCCATATGGCTTTCATTACACATTTAGTTTATTTTATTAGAATGTTAAATTAGGTCTTCATTATTTACATAACATATATTGTGATATTTTAACGTCAGCTCCAAAACAGGCTGCAAATGTACAAAGTATTTTACTAGTGAGCTACGTTCAATAATATTTTTGTGATTCAAAAAGCATTAAAAAAATATTACATGTTACTTTTACCAGGAAATAAATTTGCAGAAATGCTAACTATGAACAAACACTTGTATACAAATATAGTTAAAACAAACAGATTTATGCTCAGAGACTCTAAGTTCAAAGCATTTTAGGTGATATATTACTAAATTCAATTACATGTGAGGATATTTATATTTCAACCGAGATTTGTAATTTTTATTCGTATATTATTGCCTCCAAAAAGCTATTATAAACTATTTTCCTTATATCGACATAACACTCATAATTAAAAAAACATAATTTTTGTCGAAATAAGATAATTCTAATTATCTCTATATCTTATGAGATCATTTTTACTATTATGCATCATTTAAAAAACACGCAAGTATGCGTGAAGATACTAATTCTCTACAAACCTCATACAATTGATTTTGTTGGGTAATAAGGTGCTCTCTTATTCCTGTATGATCTAGCTCCTTGGACTGTATGTATCGCTGGAATGAGAATAATATGTATACAACTGTCTATATCAGAATACAGGTGTCAGAAACTTCTACATTATTTTTCTTATAAATAACCTCTGCTGCGCTGGTGTTTGTCTGTTTCCTTGACAATGACACACAGTATTCCAGAGTTCGTGTGTAATGTTCCCAAAGTTTTTCCTTCAACAAATTTGCAATGCTAAGCGACTTCTTCAACTTTTCAGAGAATCCCTATTGAACTCTCAGATTCCAGAACTAAATTTGACACTTCAATCGTGGCCTCTCTCCTTTTGCAGACTTAACTTCTCGACCCCGAGATAAAAAAAAACCCACGAAGATATTATTATACTACATAAAACATTATGTGTTGATGGATTATGAAGTAGATGAACGAGGGACACAATAGCATAATTCAAGTCGTAGTGCTTTTGTACATTGTTGATAATACTGTTCTAATTATTTGTTAATGGTAATTTTGCTTTTATATTGCCCGAGAAAGCATTCTATAACATGTCATCTGTTCTTTTTGTAATTAATTGGGATAAAGCATATTGCAGAGCATTCATAAAAGCTCTCTCATATTTTGCTTTATTTGAAGTTATGTGAGTTTTATATATCATTTTGAATTTACCGAAGCTATAGCATACACTGTCTTTTCTTATTTTATTAGCAACTTTCCCCCTCTTTACACGGAGTCGTCGTTTCTCATTAGCCTCTTCTACCTCTTGAAGTGAAGCACCTCTGCATCCATCCCTGATCTCTCTTAAGGGAGGTTTACAGGGACAAACGGTTCGTCGAACGCAGTTCGACAGACAAGTGTTTGAAGTGATGTTCGAACGTGTGAACGGCGTAGTTGGTTGTTAAACACGTTCAGTGTTCGACAACCAAATACCCCGTTCACACGTTCGAACATCACTTCAATCACTTGTCTGTCGAACCGCGTTCGACGAACCGTTTGACCGTGTAAACCCCCTTTAGATCATTCTCCCTAAACAGTCTCTATATCTCCTTCTTGATCTCATACCTCTCATTCTTTCTTCAAATTAGCTTATACAATTTTGAAAATTATTGTATAACCTCACTAGTCGTCATTTTTAAGATAATATACGTTTTTGCACAGAATCAGTTGCTCGAAATCAACTTCAACTATCAGTTAAGAAAGAATTTGACTGTAAATCACTTACTGACTCCACAAACCTCATTTTAATTTACATAAAATATTTATCCTCAAAACAGGTTCGCTTACGACTCCCTTCAATGCTCAACACCCACTCGTGCTTTCACAAACTGCTTTATTATGCTCTTGTTTTCATCTCTAAAATATTTGTAGTAATCGAAGTATGGCAACTTCTTACGAAAATGGGAGATAATATTGCTTCTTCAACCCATGGTTTCTCCTTTCCAAAACCAACAGTGATTGCTAATGATAAATATGTGAAAACAGGTCCTTCCATCGGTCAAACATAATGCAATATAAAAACAATGAGATTAAGAATGAAGAGTATATTGTTGTTAAAATAGACAATGGTTTCCTTAATAGAACATTGAAAAGGATTGTTACCAATAAATAGGAGTAGTAGCTTTTGGATTAAAAAAAAATAATACCAAAAAGCAATGATACAAAGAATTTTATATCGTTAATATGCTGGAAAATGTATTTGTTGAGGATAAAATATATCCTAATGAAAACAATTCCAGTTTATGAATATCATATTTATTAAAATTTTTCCAAAATCAAGTCGAACCTATTTTTTTTTTTTTTTTACCGTGGGCTTGGAAAGTCTGGGGAAATATCTGAAGGAAATAAGTGAAACACGAAAGACGTCTTGCAAGTCACGTCTTTGCAAGCCATTAGAAAATCAGCCGAAGGCCCAAACTTTTTTTTGGAGGCTTTTAAGGGAAGACGTAAAAGGAGTCTTTTTCGTTTTACGTCGTCCACGAAATAAAAAAAATCTAAGAGTGTATCCAACCACAAAAAAGAAACATCTTTTTTTTGCCAGCATTAGACTTTGGGGCATTCCATAAAAGGAACAACGTCCACAAAATACTTTTCTACTCTTAGTTGCTACAGAGATACGTTTATTATTATGAATACTTGTAAATAAGAAAAAATATGCATTAGAGGGCAACTGTATATATTTTAGTTTTCGTATATACATATATATATATATATATATATATATATATATATATATATATATATATATATATATATATATATATATATATATATATATATATATATATATATATATATATATATATGGAATTTAAAAATGTCTAACATAAGATAGCTATTTGAATATCTAAAACCGCCTAAACAGTGACGGCATAAGCATCTGGAAAGTGTATTCTGGAAAATGAGTTCTAAATGATTCTAGCAATGTTACTTTACTCTGGAAAATACAATATGTTCTTCCAACATAATCAATGACAACTTAACTTTCTTGCGTTGCCTGATTACCGTTTGTATTAACATATTTCGTATTATTTTTAATTCTGATGCGACAAAAGTAGAAGATCCTAGCGACTCCTGCCAGGCCTTTGTATTTACATTGCGAGTTATATAATTGACCATTCATGATCACACAAACAGAATAAATTAATAAGTTTTGCACACACACACAAGCGCACACACACACACATTACTCGGCAAAAAATTCGAGATGCTACTGAGTGAATGACATTCATACCAGAAAAATAACTGTTCTCTTTTATGCCTTACTTGTGTTAATCAAAATAGTTAAATATTACGTATTGTAAGCAGCTGACTAGTCTTCACTAGTATGAAGATATGAGTGCGGCCTCAAAAGAAATGACTACATAAGTTATATGATTACTCTATTACATATTGTCACATAAAACTTCATTAATAAAGAATTATTTCTTGGATAGTTTTTATTTAATTTAGGAAAGCTTTATGATAAAAAAAAAACCGTGTATGCTTTTATATCTAAAGGAAAAGTTATTTTCAGTGACAAATACTGCTGCATGTTTTCATTTGAACTTTCATTTTCAATATGCAAGTTTGAGCTAGTGAAAATATATTTTTTTTATAAATAAGTTTATATTCCTTTATTATCTTTGAACTTTTCTAAGTATGCCATAACATTTTTTAAACTCTGTAATCTCTTTATATCTTCATAGTATGCAATTATAATTCCCATTAAAAATTCTAAGACTCTAATTCTCCAAAGAATTTTCATACCTGAAAAGTTTTAATGAAATATCGTGACTGGACTTGCAGGCTTAAATATTCATACATAACGTGGATATAATTTCATCTGCATAGAATTAAAAATAGTTATGAGACAGAAGGGGCTATTACAGTTCTACAGAAATGCAGTATGTTGTTCTAGATGAGATATGAAAATATATTCGCTTTAAGCGCAAATTTAATAATAATATATTAATATGATAGTCATCATTTTATATAGTATGTCAACTTTTTTAAAATCAAGCGTTGGGTAACCTCAGACTTGATTGTAGATATTCGTATGGGCCATACAAGGAAAAGGAAAAAGAGAGGTTGAACCGAATGTGAAATAAGATCAGGAAGGAGAGAAGCAACAAGAAATATGGAATAGATGACAAAGAAGAAACAAATTGGCACTTTTGCAATTAGCAGAAGATCATACCATGTAAACAGAGAACATATAAATTGCCCATCAATCAAGCCATATCAGAATCAGGATATTCATAGTAATTTAAATGAAAAAATAATCTTATCATTGTCAGTATGAATTGCACAAGATACAACACATATATCGGGAAACTTCATCTTTAGGAGGTCATATTAGAAGTGAAATAACTAGCTCTGGCTTTTAATAAAAGTATTCTCGTCGATTAGGCAGGAAGTGGATCTTCAGGAAATGCTTAAATTGAAAATATTATTATTTTGTAGATTATTTTTTGTTTTGTTCGTGAGATCTACGGGAAAGGAATTCTGGTTTCCCAGTAACACAGTTTTATTAAAGAAAATAAATGTTTTCTTGTTCATAAAATCACAAATTGCATCAAACTCTGCGTACTGAAACAAAAATAGAAGTTAAAGAAAGAAATAAAAACAAAATAATAATATAATGTTGCAGTTACATTTTCAAAACAATTACTAAACAGAAATGTAACTTTGACAGCCCATCCATATAGAGTGGTTAGAGGCGGTCATGTTGAGAAATGGCCACATACTTGAAACTTTTGTTGGCTAAGTTATTTTTTTTTTTCAAATGAAAAAAATCTTAGGAAATATTTGTACCAAACTTTATATCTGTATCACTATTTGAAGTAATCTACACCTTTTTGCTGGACTAAATGGAGAAATTCGTAACATATAATTATATTACAGAATTTCACAAGATATTTTTAGAATCATTGGCCTTATTATCCCTCATATCATTCTATTACAAAGAAGCAAAATAATCTTTTTTTATTACATATTAACTTACTGCAAAAATTTTAATATGAATAAATAAATAAGATTATATGCATATTACTAAGTTGTGAATAAACTCTTAATAAGACACTGGTATGAAATGAAAACATGTAGAGCATATATATGTATATATATATATATATATATATATATATATATATATATATATATATATATATATATATATATATATATATATATATATATATATACACATACATACATAAATACATATATACATACATACATACATATATACATACATACATACATACATACATACAGACATACATACATACATACATACATACATACATACATACATACATACATACATACATACATACATACATACATACATACATGCATAATCTCATTATCGAGCATCTAAGCAACATAAAGCATTTCCATTTTGCAAATAAAAAAAATAGTGAGAGTTAGGAAAGACCTAAAAGCATTGCAAATGAGCAAAAAGAAATTTATTAGATTTTTTTTTGGCATTCAAAAGAAATGTTTTTAAGAAGTTTCCTAACGAAGTCTGAAAGTATTTTCCAAGAGCCCTAAAGATCTGTTATGTCAGTGGAAATATTCTCCAACGTTCATTAAGTTCGATTTATCAACATTAAAGTAAAGTTGTTAATAATTTTCTTTTCATCATGTAATTATTCAACCCATTCTTAGGATTGCACAAATATTGGTTCTGCTGACGTGTAGTAGAAACTGGAAGATGGAAGCTTGCTTCTGTTGTATAAATGCCTCTGACACCTAAATAGCAACCAATAGTGCTTCTAAGAGTAAGAACTGATTATGTAATCTCTCCAGAACCATTAATGAAAGCCTGCATCAGTTCTAATTAAACTCTGTTGACTTATATTTTCATACAAGAAACGTGTAAGCAATTTCTAAAAAAAAAAACAAATAAAGAATACTACTACGTATGTGCATATTAAACTATGAAATTACATATGAGTATTTCTACACACAATAAGAACGTCTGACGATAGAATACAAAACTGAGCATCTTAAATATATATATATATATATATATATATATATATATATATATATATATATATATATATATATATATATATATATATATATATATATATATATATATATAATCAAATAAGCACATTACTATATGTGAAAACATGAATTATTTTTACCCTAATCGGGACTTGAACCTAGGACAAATAATTACTGTGCCAAAGCGCTACCAACTACACCAAAGAAGGTTAAAAGGGAAATAAACCTTACAGCTTTATCTGCTATACTAGGAATGAACACATTCTATCTGAATGCCACTTTTTTCATATTACAGTTTCCCCCAGCCTCACTCGTGGCTTCGTTTTTGCATTTAATTCAAATCTCAAACTCATTTGGGACCAACAATAATCAAATAAACACATTACCATATGTGAAAACATGAATCAATTTTACCCTGACCGGGACTTGAACATAAGATACATAATTACTCTGCCAAGTTGCTACCAATTACATCACAGAAGGCTAAAAGGGAAATAAACCTTGCAGTTTTATCTGGTATACTAGAAATGAACGCATTATAACTGAGTGCCACTCTGTTCATATTACAGTTTTCCACAACCTCATTTGTGGCATCATTTTCGCATTTAAATGAAATCTCAATATCTCTTGGGAACAACACTAATCAAATATGCGCATTACCATATGTGAAAACATGAATCATATTTACCCCGAGGGAGGTTGGGGGAAAGTAATATGAACAGGGTGGCATTCAGATAGAATGCGTTCATTCCTAGTATAGCAGATAAAATTGTAAGGTTTGTTTCCCTTTTAACCTTCTGTGGTATAGTTGGTAGCGCATGACACAGTAATTATGTGTCCTAGGTTCGAGTCCCGGTCTGGGTAGAAATGCTTCATATATATATATATATATATATATATATATATATATATATATATATATATATATATATATATATATATATATATATATATATATATATATATATATACATATATACATATGAATAAAATAAGGCCCATAAATAAAACACAAAAAGAAGAGAAGATGAACTATATATTACAACTGGACTCCAGCCCTCTTCAGGTACAAATGAATCGATATATACAAAGTTCTGGATAAAGGGGGGAGGGTGAGGTGCTAGCTACAATTGCCAGGAGTTCCACGCTGGGATTATCTTCAGACCTCAGGTCAGGTGGACGGTCATTTGGCATAATCTTCTTAATGAGGTCTTTAAATAATGCTTCATCCACAACGTCAGATCTCCAATGTCCATTTGATAAATTTAAGGTTTCTGATTTTTCTATAATGGCTGCTTCAAGTATCTTTCTCCTGTATTGGCAATTACTCTTATATACCAATGAGGACTCACTCAAATTAATATGGTGGCCAGTATCTCGCATACGCACAAATAAAGCAGAACTTTCAACACCATGTCGTACTGCTCCTTTATGCTCAGATATTCTCTGGCCTAGCGAACGACCAGTTTGGCCTATGGAAGATTTATTGCAGGAACTGCAATCAGTTTTTTAAATACTTGCTTCTGAAGTTTTTTTTATTTTGATACGCGCTAATAAGTGAAGAACCAATTGTTTTAGGATAACTGAATATAAATGGATTATTTCTGATTAATTGATCACAAAGAATTTTAATACTTTCTAATTTTTTCCCTAAGAGGTCTTGGAGTATGTTCCATTCATTACATGCAATGCGAATCTAAATTAATCCGCCAACAATTAGAAAGCCTCATGTATCCCGGATATGTAAACGAAAAGGCAATTAACAAAGCAAATAAAATATTTGTTAATGGGCCGGCTGAACAACCAGCTATAAACTTTGCAAATACGATTAACCTACCCTTTTTAGAAAGTATTAAAATTCTTGGTGTTTATCTTTCTAAAGATTGAGGTTTGTGTCCTGCGGAAGCTAGCACACTAAGTGTTCAAAAAACTTATGCCTAAAAGTCATTTCATGACGAAGAGAGTCGCAACCTCTATAGGAGAAGGTTCTCTTTAGACACTTTTCAACGGGATTACACTGCATTACAAGACAATCCTGTTTCCATTTATTGAGTACCCAGAGCTCTCTCTCTCTCTCTCTCTCTCTCTCTCTCTCTCTCTCTCTCTCTCTCTCTCTCTCTCTCTCTCTCTCTCTCTCTCTCTCTCTCTCTCTCTCTCTCTCTCTCTCTCTCTCTCTATCTATCTATTCATATGATTGTAATAAAATAACTTAAAGTGGACTTGTCATCAAACAAGATTATTACAGATATATTAATTGTCCGTTACATTAGCACATTTCTGAAGACCAAAGCTAATATTTGCAAATTATATGAAACCCAGTTCATCCCTTGTTTGATGGTGGACATTGTAAATATCATAGGAGGCAAAACAAGCAGCCAAAAATAATCTCTAAAGCTTTCCTTTGGCAAATGTGGATAGGAAAGGTTTAAGTTTCACCACCCAAGAGTGCCTGAAACTCAAGCCATTGCCATTTCAGAGTTAGGAGGGTTTGATGGAGATGAAGATGTTTGAGTTAAGTCCACTTTCAAGGAAAGGCCTTGAATGTGCCATGACGTGGGAATTCGCGGAAATTAGAGGTTAATCATGGTAAAACTTATTTCGATAATCTTAAAAAGCATTTTAGTTGTGATGGCCTAAATTATATTCAAATCTGTAATGTATGTGAGGGAGAATTAAGCTTACTCTCATACGTAAACTGATAAAGACTTCTATCCTAATACTCTCTCTCTCTCTCTCTCTCTCTCTCTCTCTCTCTCTCTCTCTCTCCTCTCTCTCTCTCTCTCTCTCTCTCTCTCTCTCTCTCTCTCTCTCTCTCTCTCTATATATATATATATATATAATATATATATATGAATAATTTTTTACCCCGACCAGGACTTGAACCTG
>JAXCGZ010023604.1:5000-12500 GCA_037179515.1 Halocaridina rubra
GTGTGAGATGGAGGGGAAGGAAGCCTTCTGCAATGAGGTAGATGAAGTGGTGGAGAGTGTACCTAGGGATGAAAGAGTGAAGATTGGAACAGATTTCAATGGGCATGTTGAAGGGGACAGAGATGAGTAGGAGGTGATGGGTAGGTACGGTGTTGGGAATAGAGATGTGGAAGGGCATATGGTGGTGGACTTTGCAAAAACATGGAAATAGCATTGGTGAATGAATATTTTAGGAAGGAGGAGGAGCACAGGATGACTTATAAAAGTGGAGGAATGAGCATATAGGCGGATTATCTACTGTGCAGAAGATCCATCCTAAGAGGAATTGGAGACTGTAAGATGGTGGTAGGGGAAACTGTAACCAGGCAACAAACACACACACACACACACACACACACACACACACACACACACACACACACACACACACACACACACACACACACACACACACACACACACACACACACACACACACACACACACACACACGGCGGGCATTAGAACACACACATTCAGTATCTCTTAAATTTTTCCTTGTGTTTTTTGAGCAACCAATACTTAAGTATAAAACATAAACAAAATTTTCCTAAAAAAGAAATCCTGCAGAGTATTGTGAGTAAAAAAATTATATTTGTAGTTAACGAGACTGTCCAAAATATTAAAGGAAAAGATTGAGAACACTTTCGAGGGTGGAAAGAGAAAAAGCTGTCTTGTCCTGCCTTGAAGGAAGTTTAAAAGAATTGCCAGAGTTGAAGCCATCAAATCACATTACATAATTTTTTGTGCAAATTGGGGAGAGCTCTTACAGCCGTTTACCTGATCCTGTGGTTTCATATATTTTTAATATCAGTATCCTTCCCATTTATATTAACTTGATAGTTAATTTGATACACGAAATAATTGAATAATTAAATAAATACGAAAAATACACCTGTCAGCAGTACTGAGTTAAATTGCCAAGTAGCACAGCTGTCTAATTTTTCTTCAATTTTTTTTAGCTTTCTCTTTTATTATTTTAAATTTTTTAATTTGTATATATTGAGTTAAAAGTAAAGTCCGATCCTGTGATAACATACCTTGATTAGCAAGTGAGTTTATCAGTTAAGAAGAATATATATAGCAGAAACAGGTGGGTGTCTCCTCAGATACAAATTCGAATTTTCCTTCAAGTAGACTTTTGTATTGCATTTTTCCCCCTCAAATTACCGAAGTCAAATTTCAATTTAGGATGGGTGTTACCAGAAAAGAGATAAGTTGAGTAACTAAATAGTACTTATATGAAGATATAGAAATTCTGTGTGAAGCTTAAATAAAAGCTTTTCTCTCTTTTTTTCTTTTCTCTTTCTCTTCCTGTTCTTCTTTCTATATTCTGTGAAAGGGAAAACATGAAAATGAGGCCATCTCTGTCCCAAACCCCCACCCCCCCTACCCATGGGTCGGGAGGGATGATAGAGGATCTCCATGGGATGTAGCAGCAGGAGAAGGAGTAGCTATTAGGAGATTAAAACAGAAAATCAAGGATTTAGAGGCAATAGTTATAAGCCTTGATGATAAAATTTGGAGTATGGATAGAGAAATGAAAGAGAAAGAAACACTCAGAGAGGAAATAAGATATTTGGAGGAAGCAAATAAAGCACAAGGGCAGGAGAGAAAGGAACTAGACAAAAGAATAAAGAAGCTGGAAGGGGGAAAAGAGTGAACTAGAAACCAGAATTTCTAAACAAGAAGATAACAACAAACAGCTGAATGACAACCTAAATGAATTAAATGTTAGTTCACTGCTCTCTTCTGAGAGAGACGAGATTGCTGCTTGGAATGTTCAGATTAAGGAAAACATCGAACAGTTTAGAAGAGTTTCAGAAGCTAAATACAGAACATGATGCCATGAAAACTTTCTTTGCTGATGCACTAAAGGGGAATGTGGCAGTAAAAGAGGCTGTGAAGGTGGTGGCACTGGAAAACATACAAACAGTTGGCTATTAAGCAACAGTAATCGAAAAAATGAAAGATGTTGTGATGGAAAGGGCAAATCCACTGCTTAAACAGGCACTTAATAAAGAGAAGACAGTGGTAATCTCAGGCATAAGCGAATCCCAGGAGCCAACATGGCAGGAGAGACTTGAAGAAAAAAAAGCTAGGGTTGTAGACCTGATAAGAAAGCTTGGAGTAGTTTGTGGTCCTGGGGATATTGTAAACATTCACCAACTAGGCAAATATTCGAGGGAGGGAAAGCAGAGTCCAACAAAAGCAACCTTTGAGAGAGGAGAAACATGTAGAGAAATATTGATGAGGAAAAAAGTCTAAAAGACCTTCAAGAATTCAAAGAAGTGCTCATTAGACGATACAGAACACAGGAAGAGATGGGAAAGATCAAAAACTTGTTGCAAGAGGCAAGAAGGTTAAATGAGGAAAGAAATGAAGAAGAGAGGAAAAATTTTCATTTCAAAGTTCTTGCAGACAAAGAGGAGATAAAGAAGATAATGACAGAAGATCAGGGAATGGGGCATCATTAAGACTGTTATACACAAATGCTGATGGAGTAGCTGGTAAGGCAGTAGAATTAAAAGATAGGATTTACAACAGTAAGGCAGATATAGTAGCAGTTACAGAGACTAAGTTGAGTGAGAACATAAACAGTGTCACAGTTTTTCCTAAGGGCTTCAGAATATTAAGGGTTGAAAGATCTGAGAGGACTGGTGGAGTGATAGCACTGCTCATAAGTGAAAGAATTCAGGTTGAAGAACTGAACTTGTCTATAGAAAGTGAGTTCAAGGAATTTCTTGTTGCTCGCATAAATACTGGGTCAGAGAGCATTGTAATAACTGTTGTATATAACCCACCAAGGTACCAACATAGGCTAGAAGTTTATGAGGAAAGTCATATAGGTATTATTGAAGTCATAAACTCAGTTGTCAACATGGCATGGGAGAGATAACGTAGGATTTTTATTATGGGAGATTTTAATCAAAAAGAGATAGATTGGATAAATCTTGACCCACACAGTGGTGAGGACTCATTCGGGGCAAGATTCCTAGATTGCGTACAAGGGAATTTCCTACACCAACATGTAATGGAACCAATGAGGGCCAGGGGTGGGGATGAGCCAGCACTACTTGATCTAGTAAGCACAGATAACGTGTTGGATATTGGAAATTTTGAGTATGAACCACCAATTGGAAAGAGTGACCACTGTGTGTTGTTGATGGAGTATATCATTGAAGATATTCTGCCTGAAAGTAGAGGACATGAGGAGGAACTATCCGAAAGGAGATTACATCAAAATGAATGAGCTTTTGCAGTTATTGACTGGAGAACCTTATTTTACAACAAATCTGTACAAGAAATGTATATCTTTTGTGAGAAATATGGAAAGATAGTAGATTGCTGCATACCTGTCACCAAATTAGGCATAATTCATGACAGAGAGAAATGGTTCGATAATGAGTTAAAAGAGCTAAGGAGAGGAGAGACAAATGCTGGAAAAGGTATAGGAGGAGAAAAAACATAAATGCCTGGCAAACCTACAAAAGAGCAAGAAATGATTACCTAAGTAAAAGAAGAGAGGTAGAGAGATACTATGAAAGGGACATCACCAGGAAAGCTAAAGAAAATCCCAAGCTTTTCCACAGCTTTATCAGAGGAAAACTGAAGGTAAAAGAACAGGTTTTAAGGCTTAAGAGAGCGGATGGAAGCATCACTGAGACAGATGAAGAGATCTGCAAAGAATTGAACACGGAGTTTAAGTCAGTATTTACAGTAGAAAATACCCCACCCCCTCAGAGTGCAGAGATAGAAGCTCACAGGCCGGTATTAGAGAACATCAACCTTTCAGCCACATAGGTATGCAAAGCGCTGATGGAGTTAGATATCCATAAAGCTACAGGTCCTGATGATATATCCCCACATGTACTTAAAAAATGCACAAACTCAGTATCAGTGGCATATTAAGTATCATACTTAAAAAGTCAATGGAGTCAGGGGAGATTCCAAGATGCTGGAAACAAGCAAACGTGATACCTATCTTCGAAAAGGGTAGGAGGGATACGGCTCTAAACTATAGACATATTTCCTTGATCAGCATAGTATGCAAAGTTATGGAGAAACTACTAAGGAAATATACCTCTCTTCACTTGGAATCCTTCAACTTTTTGTCAGTGAGACAACATGGCTTCAGAGAAGGTAGATCAACAGTAACAAACTTATTAGAATTTTATGATGAGATAAGCCAAATCTTATGGGAAAGAGAGGGCTGGGCAGATTGCATATTCCTAGACTTCCAAAAAGCATTTGACACTGTCCCACACGGGAGATTTCTTAGGAAGCAGCAAGCAATGGCTAGAACAGGTGGATATGTCTTGGAGTGGATAAAAACTTACTTAGAAGGAAAGGAACAGAGGGTTGAAGTAAGACACTCAGTGTCTGAATGGAGAAGAGGTAGTAGTGGAGTTCCACAGGGTTCAGTTTAAGGGCCACTTTTGTTCCTCGTATATGCAAATGACCTACCAGAGTCTGTAAATTCTTTCATGAATATGTTTGCAGATGATGCAAAGATTGTGAAGAAAGTAAGAAACGAGAACAATGGTAGAGAACTTCAGGAAGATCTAAATAGTCTGCATGAGTGGTCAGAAAAGTGGCTAATGAATTTCAATACTTTAAAATGTAAGGTAATGAGAATGGGTATAAGTGCAAGAAGGACCAAGTTTGACTACTCGGTGGCAGGAGTACAACTTCAAGAAACAGAAAATGAGAGAGATTTAGGTATAAACATACAGGCAGATTTGTCTCCAGAAATACATATAAATGGCATAGTAAGGGCAGCATATGCTTTCTTATCAGATGTAAGGGTAGCCTTCTGGCGCATGGACAAGGAAATGTTCAGAAATATTTATGTAACCTATGTGAGGCCCAACCTTGAATATGCAGCCCGTTTTTGGAATCCGCACTTGAAAAAGCACGTAGCTAAGCTTGAAAAAGTTCTAAGACATGCCACGAAACCGGTGCCAAAAATAAGTAATCTCAGTTATGATGAGAGGCTGAGGGAATTAGAATTACCATCACTCGAGGCTAGAATATTGAAGGGGAATATGGTGGCAGTCTTTAAATTCCTTCATGGTTTTGATAGAGTGGATAGGGATCGATATTTTGATATGGCTGGTCATAGAACTAGAGGTTATATTTTGAAGCTTCGTAAGAAAACTTTTTGCAGGATGTAAGGAAGTACTTTTTTAGTGTAACAGTAGTTGATAATTGGAATTCGCTAAGCGAGGAGGTAGTTAATGCAATCTCAATCAATAGTTTTAAGGACAGGTATGATAAGTATCACTAAGTACAAAATGTAACCGATCAGGAGAAGGAAAGATACGAGCTTTGGACTCTTTCCCGTAAGCACAATTAGGTAATCACACACACACACACACACACACACACACACACACACACACACACACACACACACACATATATATATATATATATATATATATATATATATATATATATATATATATATATATGAATATTTTTTTTTACCCCGACCGGGACTCGAACCTAGAACTTATGATTACTAAGTCAAGGCGCTACCACTATACCATGTTTTCACATATGTAATGTGCTTGCTTGGATATATATATATATATATATATATATATATATATATATATATATATATATATATATATATATATATATATATATATATATATATATATATATATATATATATATATATATATATATATATATATATATATATATATATATATATATATATATATATATATATATATATATATATATATATATATATATATATATATATATATATATATATATATATATATATATATATATATATATATATATATATATATATATATATATATATATATATATATATATATATATATATATATATATATATATAGATGTGTGTGTGTGTGTGCGCGTGTGTGTGTGTGTATTTGTGTGGGTATGCATGTATACATATATATAAAATAGTGAGTTATACAATTGTTGTTTCTTTCTAAGAATTTAGTAACAGTTTTTCTATTATTATATACTCACACAAAAAAGACACACACACACACACACACAATATACATACATGCATACATACATATCAAATGAATACTTTAGTAGAACAGTATGTGCACCATGCAAAAAGCCCAAGCTAATGAAACTACCCCCCAAAAAACTCACAAAAACAAACGAAGAGAGTGTAGAAAATACAGCAACCTATAAGTAAAGAAGAAAAAAAGAATACAATAGCAGTACCTAGAAATGCTTAGAAAATTCTAAAGGAGCGTCGAGGTATTCTACCATTACCTTTAGTATCAAAAATACAAAACAGTTAATTATAATTAAGTAACTCTAACTGAGCGTAGCGTTTATAATCCACAATGACTTAAAACGCACAAAGTTGAAAGGAGTATTATGAACATAAAATTATATCAGAAACTCTAGATTATTACAGAAAATATCAGAAAATCTACATGATTATATAACAATAATTGAAACTCTAAATAATTACCTAAAACATAACAACCTCTGAATAATTGCCAAAAGCATCAGGAGCTATAAAATAAATGCCTGAAAATATCACAAAATCAAGACATATGTGTAAAACACATCTACCCTAACCTTAATATATCAAAATATAGAATTAACACATTATTACTTAAATAAACAAAAAAATCCTAAAAGAAGGTAGAAAATTAATCCGCATTGACCTAAGGAATAGCTGAAAGGCAAAAAAATTACTTAAACTATGAAGAGAAGCATCCAAAAAAGCGCAAAATATGCATCTACATACCAAAATTAAATATATAAGATATATTCAGCAAATATATAAATAAATAAATATATAAATAAACACAAAAGCAAATAAAAAAATCTATAACTAAATAAATAAAGCAATAAATGAATAGATAATAAACGCATTTAATAGAGTCAGTAACAGGCATATTATGAATTATACATGAAATAAATAAATAATTATACTTATGTGAAACTATTTTCAGGAATAGCGTAAGTCAGTAAACAGGCAAATTGCGAGCTAAATAATCATGAAATAGATATATAAATAACTTAATTAATTAACTAATTAATTAAATTATTAATTAATTAATAAGTAAATAAATATATGCGTCTAGAACGTAAGTCAGCAACAGCCAATACATGATATGAAAAAAAAAAGAAAACCAAAATATAAAAACATAAATGAATTAATAAAACAAATAAATATATGCGCCGATGGTCCCAAGTCAGGAACATATTAATTAAGCGAAAAGTTATATGCAAGTTATAATCTAATTTCTGTTACAAACACGGCCTGGGCGATTCAATTAGTTATATTTAACTTCCGCCGGCATTTGCCAAAGTCTATATATTTATAGATTCAAAAATTTCGCTGCTTCCAAGACTCGTCGTCCTCCCTCGAACTGTTTCCCCTCCATTTATATGCTCTCATGTCGAGAGTTCCTGAGAGTTTATGGAGGT
>JAXCGZ010023604.1:17500-22500 GCA_037179515.1 Halocaridina rubra
CTATGACCTCTAGTTCTAGTAACAGCCATATCAAAATATCGATCCTTATCCACTCTGTCATAGCCATGAAGAAATTTCAAAATATGTGTGTGTGTGTAAATACATATATAAATGGTCGGGAGACTCCATAAATATATAGACAAATAGTTTAATAATATATCAACATAAAGAAATAATATATAATATGAATGCTATCAATCTATCTATATATACATGGAAAACGGAGGATGCTGCCCAAGTAATGAGTCGCGTTTTCTCACCCTCCCAAAGCTCCACATCTCTTTTTCTCTTACTCGCATTTCCTTCTTACTTTCTTGGAGATGGGTGGGTACTCTCCAAATAAAATAAATGCCCTCTGCATCTAATAGCTCTTTACCTCTTATTCTCTATTTTTTGGACAATATTACTGTCATCTCCCATTGCGCGCCGTACAAGTCGACTGAATGGGGAGGTTCGAGAAGAATGGGAATGACATTAATAAGTTTTGGCAAAAAGCCATCCCGGCTCCCCCCCCTTATAAGGAAAATTCTGGCCTTGTATATATACAAAGGACGCAATCCCTCTTTTAAGGAGAATGGGGATGGCGAATTCAAAGCAAAACCTTAACTCTCCGCGGAAGAATAATACAAAAGGAGGTGGATTCCCAGTCCCCTCGATCAGCCCCATTTAGTCGACTTTCACGACATACAAAGGAACACAGTGGCGGTATTCTTGTTTCCTGGCCTCAAGAAAATAGTGAAAGTACCGAATAAGAAATATAGAGAGCATGAACTACAGGAGGTAGGGGACGCTCAACCCCTCACTTGGATAGAAACCACGCCTCTTTCTAAGAAAATAAAGATAAAAGAAGAGTAAGAAAGAGAGAAGATAGATAGATAGATAGATAGATAGACATATAGATAGAGAGAGAGTTAGAGAGAAAGAATGAACTACAGGAGGCAGAGATCGCTCAACTACTCACTTGGAGAGGGCCCATCCAACTCACGATAACTATATAAGCAAATAATATATAAGCTTATCCAATTGTAGGCCTCTGCAGCGAATGATCTTGTATGTTATTAAGTTACTCGCACACACACACACACACACACACACACACACACACACACACACACACACACACACACACACACACACACACACACACACACACACACACACACACACACACACACACACACACACACACACACACACACACACACACATATTTATGTAACCTATGTGAGGCCAAAACTCGAATATGCAGCCCCCTTTTGGAATCCGAACTTGAAAAAGCACATAGCTAAGCTTGAAAAAGTTCAAAGACATGCCACGAAACTGGTGCCAGAAATATGCAATCTCAGTTATGATGACAGGCTGAGGGAATTAGACTTACCATCACTCGAAGCTAGAAGAGTGAGGGGGGATATGGTGACAGTCTTTAAATTCCTTCATGGTTATGATAGAGTGGATAGGGATCGATATTTTGATATGGCTGGCTCTAGAACTAGAGGTCATAGTTTGAAGCTTGGTAAGAAAACTTCTTCGCAGGATGTAAGGAAATACTTTTTCAGTGTAAGAGTAGTTGATAATTGGAATTGGCTAAGCGAGGAGGTAGTTAAGGCTATCTCAATCCATAGTTTTAAGGACAGGTATGATAAGTATCACTAAGTCTAAAATGGAAGCGATCAGGAGACGGGAAGATACGAGCTTTGGGCTCTTTCCCGTAAACACAATTAGGTAATCACAATTAGGTAATCACATATATATATATATATATATATATATATATATATATATATATATATATATATATATATTTATATACATGGCCTCATTCCCCTTTGAAAGGGGGGTGGCCGAGCCAAGAAACACGCATTCACCACGATCCCCACATACCTCAACTACTCCTCTTAGCTTTTTGGGGAGAAAGGGTAGCCACATCGCCCCCCTGCCACCCTCCTAGGGTCACCCACAAGTTAGGCAGGCAAGTATATTCTACAGTGAGACCCGACAGCCGCAGCTGGATCACCCCCACCATTTCATCACATGGCAACTCCCCTCACACCAGTCCATCGCACTTCACTGAGCAAGCAGGTCCGAGAGATCCCTTTGGCCTGTGTCACCTAAACACAATCTTTCTCCACTTTTTTTTTTTTTTTTTTAAGATTCTCCACCCACGGATGGGTGGAACGGGTCATGGAGGACCCATCTTCTCCACTGATTCCTATCTATTGCAAGTTCTCTTCCCTGCACCACTGACATGCAACCTGCATGCACTGCTATTTTCTCGCCATCCATCCATCTCATTCAAGGTCTTCCTCTTGGTCTAAGTCCAATCACTTCTGCATGCCACACTCTCATTGCTACTCGTTCATCACTGATCCTTTCCATATGTCCAAACCAACTCAGTACTTTTTGACCTAACCTATCGGACAGTTTCCTTTCAACACCCGTTATCTGCCTAACATCCTCATTTCTTCCTCTATATATTCTAGATACACCAATCATACTTCAAAAATGTGTCATCTCTATTACATTCAACATGTTCCTTTTATCCTCTCTTGCATTCCAAGTCTCTTCTATATACAATGCTTTCAGCATAATTATACCTAAATATATCTTTTTCTTTGCAGTCATTCCCAAATGCCTACTTATCATTACACTTTTCAACCCAGTTATACATTTACTCTCTTTCTTCACTCTACTTACCTCCACATCCATTCGTCCATTCCTTGATATATGTGACTACAGATACTTTAAATTCTCAACTTCTTCAAGCATATCCCCATTCACTTCTACTTTCAATCTGCCAGCATTAACACTCCTCGTGCATCTCATGACTTTCCTTTAACCAATAATCACCCATAACTTCCTTCTTTCACAAACCCTAGCAAACTCAGTCACCAAATGATTCATTTCATTCTCCCAACATCAGCCACAAGTACAGCACGAATAGTTATTGACTCCATTTCCACAACTTTCCATTCTCACCCATTAGTTCCCCGTCAATGTTTAAAAACTCACAATTACTTCTCTAATCACTCCATTCATATGCACATTACACAACCATGGCGACATTACACAACCTTGATGTAACCCTACATTCACCTCAAACTAATCACTCATACCATTCCGGACTATCACACACGTTATACTATTCATGTAAAAACTTGGTTGCATTCAATAAACTTCCACTTATTCCATACAAACGCAACTCACTCCACAACCCCTCTCTATCAACCCTCTCGTACGCTTTCTCTAGGACCATAAAAACCCAAAACTAGTGTCCCTACCTTTCTCCAAGAACTTCTAACACCCCTGTCTTACCACAAACACCTGATCCACACATCCTATTCCTCTTCTGAGCCCACACTTTTCTTTCCCAATCAATCTCTCAGTACCTTTCATAATTCTCTTTATTAACACTCTTCTATATACCTTACCAACCACACTCAACAAAGTACTTCCTCAGAAACTTACACACTCATACTTATCTTCTTTCCAAGTGGAACTACACATGCACACCTCCAGTCTACTGGGACCCTCCCTCTTATGAAACAGACATTCAACAACCTAACCATCCATTCTACTAATCCCTCCCCACTTTTTGACAAGCATTTAACATGACACCCATCTATCCCTTGTACTTTACCTGCTTTCATTGCTCTCAATGTCAAATGTACTACCCCTTTTGTCATTTCTCTATCATTCTCGTCACCTAATATTGGCAGTCTCCATTCATATCCAACAGTCACAGACTCACCCTCTCTATCATCTTCCTCATTTAACAGTTCTTGAAATACTAACCCATCTCTCTCACACCTTTATTTTGTCTACAAGCAATTGCCCATATGCTCCTTTCACCCTCCCCTCCCTACCAGCCTCATCTTTCGTTACTAATCATTTCAGTTCCTTCCAAAACATCTTTTTATTCCTTTCAAAATTCTCAGACAAGCATCTACCCCACCTTACATCTGCTTCTCTCTTTGCCTCCCTCACCACGCTCTTTGCTAACCTCCTCTTTGCACAATACTTTTCATATGCCTCTACATTACCTATCTACAACCATACCTCAAATTCCTGCTTCTTTTCTGCCACTACTGCACTCACCTGCTCATTGCACCATTCACTACCTTTCCTTTTACCTTTCCTCATAATTACCTATCTGCAGCCGTACCTAGTCTTTTAATCTTTAAAAAAAAATGAGTACAAACAGACGGTGTTCTCTGCAGTTAGTAAAATGGCAGTCTTTAGTTCGGTTCCGGTTTCACGTCACGGACTCCCTTATCAACCAAGGGCTAGGACGGTTGCCTTCTTACGAAGGACTTGTTTTGGCAGATGTAATCCTTACGCTGAGTGCATGCCTTTGCTAACCTCAGACCGTGACGGGGCGCGAACCCTCGACCTGACGCCTCAGAGTCGGAGACGCTACCGACTGAGCCTTTAGTGAGTAGACAAAATAGAGAAGTAAGTACAGTTAACTGAGAGTCTTTAGTTTAATAAACTAAGAAGGGAGGAAAGTACAACTGGCTCATAGTAGTTATTACTAACAGTGTTTAGACATAAGAAGCAAGCTAAGAAGCGAGAACAGAACAGAAGGTGCTCTCCTTGGTGAGAAAATTGATAGTCCTTAGATTTTAGAGGTACATTAAAAAGAGAGTAAAATACAGTTCCTTGAAGTTAGTAAATTGATAGTCTTTAACCTTGAGACCTAAACTAACAAGTGAATACAAAACAGATGGTGTTCTATTTTGAGTAAATTGATAGTCTAAAGAGTATAGACTAAAACTAAGAAAGGAATACAGACCATGCTCTCTCTGCTATGAGTAAACAGTCTTCAGATTTTAGCTGTAAACTACTAAGTGCAAAGAGAACAGAGAGTGCACTGCAGTTATCAATTTGATAGCTCTTGGTCTTTATAGGTGCATTAAGAAGTGAATACAAAAAGAGTGAGTACTGTACAGAAAGCACTCTCAGTAGTTAGTAAATTAACATTAGTTTGTAGTATTTAGATG
>JAXCGZ010023605.1:0-32762 GCA_037179515.1 Halocaridina rubra
CCCACAGAGAGAGATGCAACTTGCCAACTCATCAGAGCAGTGAGGGAAGTAGTAGCGATAGAAAAGAGAAAGGGATGATACACTGCGGTAAAGAGAAAGATAATCCAGATTAGAAGTAAGAGAAGGATCATTAATGAGTCTGACTACCTCAGATTCAACCCTCTCAAGAAGATAAGTATAAGAAGCATCCCATATGTGTGAGCAGTATTCTAAGCAGGAACGGAAAAGACCTTTATAGATTCTAAGTAAATCCTCCTCTGTACATAGGAAAAGTAATGACGAAAACGAAACAGAACCCCCAATTTTTGGGATGGAGATTTAGAAATTAGGATTATGTGATTCCTCCAAGACTTGTTAGAGGGTATATGGATTCCTAATATGTTGATAGAATTAAGAGGGTAAATTTCGTTAGTTTCAAAGACAATAGTGCTATCAGGAGGAGAAGATAAAAAGATAGCCAGAAACTGTGTCTTGGAGGCATTAAATTTAACTAAATATTGGGTGCCCTACTCAGATACCTTCTGCAAATTGGAGTTGAGAATATTAGAAAAAGTGATACCAGACTGATTACAAGTAGCAAATGAAGGTTGTGAGGAAAAGGCAGAGGAAAAGTGAAGGGTAGAATCGTCGGCAAAGGTGTGAAGAAGATAAGAAGATGGGGATTGTAGAAAATCACTGATGAAGAGAAGGAACAGAGTAGGTGAAAAAACAGAGCCCAGTGGAATGCCACTGGTAACAGAGAATGGGCTAGATGTTTCACCATCAACAACTACAGACATAAAATGGTCAGAAAGAAAACTGGAAATCAGAGAACAGAGAGAAAAGGTAAAGCCATAGGCAGGGAGTTTGGCCAACAGAGCCTTGTGCCAGACTCTTTCAAAAGCCTTAGAGATATCAAGGGCAATGACAAAGGATTCCCCATAGTGTCTCAGAGATGACCATACATGAGTTAGATAAGACAAAAGGTCACCAGTGGGTCTTGCCTTGCGGAAGTCATACTGGTGATCGGAGGAAGAGAGTTCCAGAGTCTGGAGGAGGATGGGAAGAAGCAGTCATTGCACCGACCAGTCCGCGAACTACAAATCTCCACATAGTACCTGTGAGACAAGGCCACTTGGCGAGTGTTACATGGCCTTAGCAGTGGGGGAGGGATGCAACTCCCCAACTAATCAGAGAAGCAATAGAAAAGAGAAAGGGATGATACTTTGCAGCGATACCATCGCGACCAGATGCCTTGTTCGTCTCTAGCGAGGGAAGAACCTTATGAACTTTGCATGAAGAAAGGATAGAAGAAGGCATAGGGTTAGACTCAAGGTTTTTCAAGAAGTGAGCATTGAGCAAAGTTTCAAAAATTTACCAATAGAAGATGTTAGAGCAATAGGTCCGTAGCTTGAAGGAATACAACAGTCACTCTTCTTAGGACCAGGTTGCACTAGAGCATGCTTCCAAGATGAAGAATGATACGGGTTGACAGAATGAGGCAAAACAGACGGCAAAGCACAGGAGCCAGTTCATCTGCAAACTCCTTAAGAAACCTTGCAGGGATACCAACGGGACCAGATGACTTGTTCTTCTTTTGCGAGCGAAGAACGTTATGAACTTTGCATGAAGAAAGGATAAGGGAAGGCACAGGATTAGAGAGGGGTAAAGATTGAGGGACAAGTGTGCTGGAATCGTTTACAGAAGTTTGAAGAAAAATGAGAGCCAAAGAGAGTGACTTTGCCAGTGGGAGAACAAGCAATAGAACCATCAGAACGAATGAGAGGGGGAAAGCTTGAGTTACAGATGTTTTTGGAGTGGTTTTTGGCTAAGGACCTGAAACATTTGTCAGTGAGAGAGGAGTTAAGGTCAACAACATTCTTTCCTATAAAGGAGGCCTTAAACCTTTGAATCTGAGAAGTACAGTACAGTGATTCCTAGCTACAATAACAATTAGGAAAGACAGAATGAGGAAGAGAGTTCCAGAGTCTGGAGGTAGATGGGAAGAAGCAGTTGCTGCACCGACCAATCCTTGAGCTACAAATCTCCACAACGTACCTGTGAGACGTGGCCGTTTGGCAAGTGTTATGCAGCCTCGGCAGTGGGGGAAGGCTGCAACTCACCAACTCATCAGAGTAGCGATAGAAAAGAGAAAGGGATGATACATCATGGCAAAAGAAAGAGAATCCAGATAAGAAGAAATGGGTCATTAATGAGTATGACTGCCTTAGATTCAACCCTATCAAGAAGATAAGTATAAGAAGAAGCACTTCAATTGTGCGAGCAGTATTCTAAGCAGGGACGGATAATATCTTTATAGATTTTAAGTAACTGTAGAGGAAAAGTAATGACGAAAACAAAACAAAACCCCAAATTTTTGGATGCAGATTTAGAAATTTGAATTATGTAATTCTTCCAAGACAAGTTAGAGGATATATGGATTATTATCGTGTTAATAGCATTAAGTGGGTAAATTTCGTTAGTGTCGAAGACAATAAGGCTATCAGGAGGAAAAGAAGATAAAGACATAGCCAGAAACAGTGTCTTGGAGTTGAGAGTAGGAGAGTGATACAAGACTGCTTATGAGTAGCAGATGAAGGTTGTGAAGAAAAGACAGAGGAAAAATGACGAGTAGAATCATCAGCAAAGGTGTGAAGAAGATAAGAAGATGGGGATTGTAGATCATTGATGAAGAGAAGGAATAGAGAAGGTGAAAGAACAGAGCCCTGTGGAACACCACTGGTAACAGAGAAAGGGCTAGATGTTGCACCATCAAAAACTACAGAAATAACACAGTCAGAAAAAAAAAAGTAGAAATAAGAGAACTGAAAGAGGGGGTAAAGCCATAGGAAGGGAGTTTGGCCAACAGAGCCTTGTGCCATACTCTGTTAAAAGCCTTAATGATATCAAGGGCCACAACAAAGGATTCCCCATAGTTCCTCAGAGAAGATGGCCATACAAGAGTAAGATAGAACAGGATATTAGCAGTGGATCTTGCCTTGTGGAAGCCGTAATGGTGATCAGAGATAAGTGAGTTTGATTCACGAGAGATGTAAGATGTTTCAAGAAGTGAAGACTGAGCAAAGTTTTGAAAACTTTAGTGATAGAAGAGGTTATGGCAATACGTCAGTAGTTTGAAGGAATAGAGCGGTCACCCTTCTTAGGAACAGGCTGCACTAGAGCATGCTTTCAAGATGAAGGATAGATACTGCTTGACAGAATGAGGCGACAAGGACAGCAAAGCATGGGAGCCAATTCATCTGCAAACTCATTAAGGAACCTTGTAGAGATACCATCGGGACCAGATGCCTTGTTCGTCTTTAGCAAGGAAAGAACCTTATGAACTTTCCATAAAGAAAGGATAAGGGAAGGCATAGGGTTAGAGAGGGATAGAGATTGAGGGACAGATGTGCTAGAATCGTTCAATGAAGAGTTAGCAGAAAAAATATGAGCCAAAGAGTGAGGCTTTTTCAGAGGGAGAGCAAGCTCTAGAACCATTAGATTTTGTAAATGCATTTTCAAACATGTTTGCAGATGATGCAAAAATCGTGAAAAGAGTAAATGACAAAAACAGAGAAATAAAATTTCAGGAAGACATAAGTAGTCTGCATGAGTGATCATACAACTGGCTAATGAGATTCAATATTTTAAGATGTAATGAGAAATTGCACAATGGCTTATGTTTGGGTATTCAACAATAGGAGAGGAGCTATGAGAGAAAAAGAACTAGCAGTAAATACATCAGTAGGTTTGTTTCGGAAATGAACATTTATGGTAGAGAATAGGCAGCATATGCTTTTTCATAAAACTTGCGAGTGGTTACAGAAAAATTCTGAAATATTTATATGAATTATGCAAGACTCTGCTTCAATATGCAGCACCCTTCTGGAATACAATCTGGAAAAAAACACAACAAATTGGAGAAAGTTCAATGACCCGCTGCAATCCTAGTGACAGAAATATGTAATCTCGATTACAAGGAAAGGATGAAAGATTTGCACTCACCACCCTCAAATTAAGAAGAAAGAGGAGGATATAGCAACAGTTTTCAATTTTTTTTTTTTTTATGTTCTGCCATAACAAAAGAGGCCAATAAATAATTAATAAATTATTAATAAATAAAATTTTCAACCTATCTGGCTCATGTGGTAATTTCAAACTGCAAGCGCTTAACAGTTTGTGAGCATGGCAAACTAATACACAACAAGCAGCACAGCTGTATTTGTATATATAAAGTTAATATTTTGATTTATTTCTCTGTTTATGTATTTGTTTATACAAAATACATAGCCATAAATACGATCTTTATGAGAAAAGGTTTGTTGAGGTTGGTGAAAGAATAGTCACAAGGCATTGTTGTATACGTATATATCAAGTTAACAGTTTTATTTATTTATTTATTTATGTATTTGGTTATTTGAAGGAATTAGATTTAATCTATTTCTAAAATAACCAAATATAAATTTTGAAGAAAGATAAAAACCAAAAGGACAGCACAATAAAAATGCATTTTTAAGAGAAGTGCCATTGTAAAGACACTGCTTCTCAACCTCTTGTAAGCTATCCCATATTGTTATCATGCTCATTCCCTGTAATTACATACTTTAAACATGATTAGTAATAAGATGTTAAGAGTGCTTTGGCTGGATGACAAACATCAATGGCACTTCCCAGTCAGCCTCTTGTTGATTCAGGAGAGAGCAAATAGATTGTTTAATGCTGTGAAAATGGGAAAAGGGGGAGAAAGAAGCATCGCCCACTTGTTCTTGTGCTCATTCGCTGATGTTAAGCTGTTCGACCCTAAGTTGGATATGAGGGCTGAAGTTATGTTCAGCATCAAAGGCGCACCCCAGCGAGCCTACTGTTGATTAAGGAGAGAGCAAATAGATTGTTTAATGCCATGGAAATAGTATTAAGTCGTTCGACTCTAAGTTGGAGATGGGGGCTGAAGTACCACATGCAAGCCAACCACTGTAGTAAAGGTAAGCAATACTGCATAGTGTATTTTTACTCATTTATGTCTTAGGCTAAGAACTTAGATTATTTTTCTATGTTTTGGAGTACAGACACTCCCCAACTTATGAATGAGTTAGGTTCCAGAAGTCCGTTCATAAGTAGAATTGTCCGTAAATTGTTTTTAGAGAAAGAAAAAAAAAAGGGGGGAGTACAGTACATACATATTCAGTAGGCCTAGTGGATAGTACTTAGGCTGAAGACACTTAACTACTACATAAAACGTAAAGTATAAAGTACTAATAAATTTTAAAACAGTAATAATGATGTAATAATAATTCATAACAGTGATACTGTACATACATTAATACATGGGTAGATAATGTGTAGGTTTTGGACATACGGGTCAAATTTAGGTGTTCTCCGACTTACAATGAAATCCAGGTTATGGTAGCAGTCAGGAACAGAACCCCTGTCATAAATCGGGGACCTCCTGTATACTATGATATGGGTGCTTCTAGGACTAGAGGTCATAGTTTGAAGCTTTGTGAGAAAACTTCTTTGCAGTATGTAGTGGAAGAAAAAAGTACCTTTTACTGTGAGAATAGTTGATAATTGGAATTCTTTTTGTGAAGAAACATCAAATGCATTCATAGTGTTAAGTAAAGATATGCTAATGCAAGTGAGTAAATAAGTAATCTGTCCAGTTGATGGGGAGTTACAAGCAGAAAGCTCCTTTCTGAGGGAAAATAAAAAAATGTACAAAATTGCCATATAAGAAATATCAAGAACTGAGACTTACTTTCAATGAATGCTGGAATACCAGCCTTACAATTCCCAATCCCCTTTAGTTACGCCTTGTAATACAAAGCAAACACATGGAAAACGAATAAAATGAAACACAATTCAGCAGAACTGTTCAATGACAAACAAGCCAACTTAAAAAAATGAAGGAAGAAGGGAATGGCAACCCTTCAATATGCTATCCCTTTCAGTAATTTTTTATAGAATAAAAGATATGTGAAATAAGACTTTAGAGAACACACCTGCACCAGAACTGCCCATTGAGAAACGTCCTGAGTTAAGTATATTCATAGCAACCTTGAAGCCACCCCCAACCTCGCCAATCACATTTTCAATGGGAACTGGAGTGTTGTCAAAGTATACCTAGAATCATAAATGAATGCTTCACAAATTTATTCACTGTCTCTATTGAGGCTAAATATATTACGCAAAAAATTAATACACTTTGTTTTCTCACAACCAAAAAGAATATAAAACACTAAGAATTAAATAAATTTTGTCACCTATAACTGCAGCTCTTTGCAATTCTCTAAGGTTGTGAAACAGATCTGCTGCTATATTATAAGAAATTCAGATTTGGAACCAGCACTAGTGATGTTAAAATATTGAACTTTCCAGTACCAGTATATCGATGATTTTTTAAATATCGATATTGATACCGGTATTAAGAAATATGTACATTTATTCACCGATTCAAAGGCAAAAATACGGAAAAAAATAGTGATACATTTTACTGCTTAAAGATTTAGTCATATCTTTCCTATATACATAAGCTTCAATGATGAGAAATAACTGAAAAAACTCTATTACTTTTTCAATTCAGTAAAATATATCCATAATGAAAAAAACCTTTCTCAAACAAAAACAATTCAAACTACAGAAGAACTAGCTTAAAAAAGTATATAATGTTTTTTACGGTGCATGACAATAGATTTTTAATGAAAACTTTATTCAAACTAAATAATGATTATATTAGGGTAAAAAAAATTAAATTTCCCAATTCAATGCAATAATTGGTAATGAAAATAAGAAATATTGAAAAAACTCAATACCTCCCTAATACAAGAAAAATAACCTTACAATGGAAAAAAACTATTCAGATTATTTTTCATTTTGGAATACAGATGTCGTATGACTTCCGTCATGCTGAAGCCAGTCCGTCATGCTGAAGCCAGAATCTGAAACTTGTAACAAATCTTGAGGGGTAACGGTTGGTCGAGGGCACAGATATTTTATTACATGCCCTCACTTTTATTGAGTTTTGGGTGCAGACCATGTTTCCCATGGGACCACCAAGATTTATGGCTAGGCACCTGGAACTAATGTGGGAGGCTTGTTTTCTGCGGTACGGCCAATGTTTGTAGAAAGTGTCAAGGAGATATATGACCGGAACCGTGAGACTTAGGATCTGGCATCGAGTACCTGGAGAGGGCAGGAAAGGCCAGGAAGTTAGCCATTTCCTAAACCACAAGAAACACAAACATGTGGCCCGTACGTAAGTACATGCCCTGGAGAGATGCCCAATAGCTCCTCCCCAGAAGTAGGCGGGACTCCACTTCGAACCTGGCGTTGATTTGCAGGACTAGATGTCACTTGATTTCATTGGCAGGATTGGATGTCAAGCCACGCCCTGCCCCTGGGGGTATTTCAAGAACCACCCAGGGCAGACACGGTTAGTTAGAGTTAGAGACCGGGCCTTGCCAGCAGCAGAGTTAACACAGTACAGCTGAGTTAGCCTCCCCCTCTTGGGGGTAGGACTCAGGAATTAGTCGTAACAGGAACTGTAGTAATAGGAGCTCTGAGTACATAGATGTTAAAATAAGAATAAACGAATATAAATCCTTACGTATTTTCACCAACCACGCTACCATAATTATAATAATATAACGTAGGAGCAAAACCCCTACGTCAGTGGTGGCAGCGGTGGGATACTATCCTACAAAGTGGTGTCCTTAGATGGGATAATAAAAATCCATTACGTCAGTGGTGGACAGCTCGGGATCAATCCACGCCGACACTTTACCGAAGAGAAAGAAGAAAAAAAAAATAGAAGTATAAAAAAAATATATAGCATCTATGGAAGAAAAGTACAAGTGAAGAAACTTCAAGACGCTTACCAGCAGTGAGAGAGTGACACCGAGAAAGTCAGAGCTCCCCCTTCACTTACAGTATCATATTATGAGATCCAGCCACTCTCCCCCGCCTCCGTATTGGCAAGGCCCCCACCCCGTGCCCTGGTTGTAAAGACGCCTCGAGTCAAAAATTCACTTTTATACCTCGACGGCGCAAATGTAAAAGGCCGTGAATGTCCGTCCATAATTCCCGCGACCGACTTCCTGAAATACTTGGGTCTGCGGATGAGAAGTGACGAGTGGTCAAATAGAGAATATTATAAAACTTTGAAGGAACTATTCCTAAGATATTTCTTAGTAAGCCGAAGTGTGACCGGAGCATTGAGTGAAAATGCCCATTACAAGAAGTATAAGTTGCCGGATCCGACCAAGAAGACGGCGATTCGTCGATTTTACTCGAAGAGAAGAAGGAGAACCCCATCCTTCCTTGCCTTCTGCCATGAAGTTCTTCAGGACCACCTCCTTAAAATAGCTAAGTACTTGTGATCTGTATCCAGTGAGTAATGGGACAATTAGTAAAAGAAATTGAGGTCGGTGGACGCCGCCATTTTATCTTGTAGTTATGCTTTGACTCAGCCAACCCGCTTATAAGGGGTGTGGCGCCTAATAAGTTGATAAAAGTAGAATTTCTGTACCCATTACTAACATGGATAATTTGTACTAATAGCTATAAGCAGTAATAAACTCCATTTTTGTTATAATTTGAGTAATATAAAGAAATTTCGTTGGAAGTGCGTTCCATTTATTTGTATTAATGCTTAGATTGAATTTTAAGAACGCGAATGTATCGATTTTTTAATTGACAAATTTAATGCACGTGAAATCACTATTACAGTATATTAATTTCTTAAGTGTAAGAATTATAGTGAGTAATATACTTGAATCTGCTTTTAAGGTTTTACTTAGAACACGTGTGATTTTCGAGAAAGGAATGTGGAAGTGACCATTCGATCTCCCAACCTCGTTATTGTAAATCCGTAGTAATTGTACTGATCCTTGATATTTTAATGTACGTGAAATCATTGTTATATTAATTTCTTAAAGCGTAAGAAATCGAGTGTTAAGATTGCGCCTGTTTTCAAGGTTCTTTCTTTTTTGTTTAATTTTTTCTCCGGGGGAGTAATGTTTTAGCGAAAGAAAGACATAAATGACAGATCGTTCTTTTTGTGTTATGATGATGGGGAATTAATATTACGATACGTGTATGGCATTTTATTTTTGAAGAATAAGAAATTTTGTGATATTGTTTAGAGATGAGTTTTTTAATTTCGCGCTATGCAGGTGAAAGTAAGAGTAAATTAGAGTAATTTGTGCTGTCCTAGAATAGGGAAGGTTTTTCAGTGTCACCCAAACGTAGCTTCAAGGGAGTAGAATGTTTGTTTGTTCGTTAGAATGGGACCTAGGACTGGTGAGGAAGTCTGTGACCGCACGGCTCAGCCGAGATTTCACCGTTACTCTCCTTCAGAGAGATAAGGGAAAGGGAAACCAACGCGTGACAATAAACGTAAGACTCTATCGATAGTCATTGCTAACGTTTGTTCACGTTCATTTGTTTATTTATTTTATTATTAGAGATACTCTGCGACAATTTTTTATTTTCAGTACAAGTAAAAGACAGAGGCCCATCTCAGCTGACTTGTGAGTGGAAACCGCAACGTATTTCACGGTCGCCCAGCCTCTCTCTCTCTCTCTCTCTCTCTCTCTCTCTCTCTCTCTCTCTCTCTCTCTCTCTCTCTCTCTCTCTCTCTCTCTCTCTCTCTCTCTCTCTCTCTCTCTCTCTCTCTCTCTCTCCTACCTTTCACTCGACTCTGAGCCTGACAGAGGCTCCGTTCAATGCTAAAAGAACGTTGCTGTCTTTGATTTTTTTGTGTGTTTTTTCCAGCGAAGCTAGGCGATAATTGTGCCTACATTTTATTGCAGTCAATAGATTGTTGCATGCTGTTATTGCATAAATACTGATAAGACATCGGTAGTACCGCCATTTGCATAAATGTTTGTGCCACATGTCGCAACTGTTTAGAGAATAGATAGAACTCCCATTGACAAATTGTGGAGCCAGCGAGTTGCCACTTATGCTATATATATATATACATTGATTATGACAGCAGGAATTTAAATAGTAAAAGAGACTGTGTTAGAATGAGCATTACTAGGAAGTATAAGTATAGAACTCTGTTCTTACTTCTGAATGCCAGTCTCCATTGTATATATATTGATATTTCTGATTTAGTACATTTATTTTTATTGTTTATTATTCTTATTCTTTGATCATGATTATTAGTAATGTTATTATGTTGACTGATATTGTTGCTATCTCTCAATGGCCTGTTGCTAATTATTATTTTTGAAATGAAATCAGCAGTAACCCGATGATTTGTATCTTTTAACTGAATTCATACTTGATGTTATTGTAGCCACTGCTAATAAGAATGTTTCTTTAGTGGCTTTTCTCAGCATTTAATGATTGTTCTTTTTGACATTTATAGTAGAGTAATGCTATGTAGCAGTTGCTAAGTCCTAAGTATCTTGGAATAATAATCTAGTTGTGTAGACACATACCTTCCATTACCACCCTATTCCTAGGCAGCCCCGACCTGCAAGTTCTAAAAGTCTTTAGATTTTGTCCGCTCAGACAAGTCCCTAGTGCCCATTGAATAGAGATTGCAATCACTTGCAGTTGCAGGGGAGGCAAAGTATAGCCTCGATTACCAACGTATGGCCATTGTTGGTACCCTGAAGTCATAGGGAACCTTTCTTACAACTGTAGTAGTGACAGAGGTTCAAATTTTCATCCCGAGATCTGCTTCGAAGGTACGTGTGGGTGGCCGTACGGAAGAGAATCGCTGTGACGTTGCAGGTCTCCTGCGTGGTGGTCTTAGTCAAGATCGGCCGAGGGCGGGACGAGGAAGCCAGGCTGGAAGGATTAGAAAGGTGCCGAATCCCTCCTTTTTGTCTTGCCTATCCGAGTAAAGGAGATATGGTAACAAACCTGGGCCTGCAGCAAGGACGGCGGGGGAGTGAAAAAAATAGAATCCCCGAGGGAAACCGTGGAATCGCGCCTAGCAAGAATTCATGAGCAAGGGACAGAGAAAACAAAAGTCGTCCTAGACAGAGAAATTAAAAGTCGTCCTGGACAGAGAAAACAAAAGTCGTCCTAGACAGAGAAATTAAAAGTCGTCCTGGACAGGGAGAACAGTCCTAAAAAAATAAAAGTTTTAAACTACTTTAAAAAACCACGTAATCTTGATGAAATCCCAGAAACAAGGAGATCCCCATACATGTCATAACTGTAGTGAAAAGAGAGGAAAAGAAACACAGAAATATTTTAAAATATTTTAATAATACCTTTAGAAGCCACGTAAACGAGAAAGAAAAATAATCCCTATACATGTCCAAACTTTAGTGAAGAGAGAAAGAAGGGTATTTAAGAATCCCTTATTAGTTAATTAAAGTTACCCCCGTATTAGAACTGAAAAAAATGGGAAAGAAAATGTCCCCACCGTCTTTGTCCACTGTGCTAAACGACAAAATATTTTTATTTTTATTTTTATTTTTTTTTGTTTTACTAGCTTTAAGATAATTTTAAGCGAAAACTCAGAGTCTCCCTTAGATATAGTTTCGAATAAGTGCCATTGATAAATTGTATGATTTGCACTAAGATTAATAAGTTGTTTTTCTGCTTAAATAATATTAGTGTTTTGTTTTAGCATCATTATTATTTGAATTATGATTTAATCTTTAGGTTCATTAAGTTTTTATATTAAGTGGTCTCTGAATAGTAATTGCATATCGAAATAGTAAATGTTTCGACTTTACACACAGTAAAACATGTTTTGTTTCAGGAGTAGTTTTAAGGCCAAATTTTAAAATAAATTAATGCCCATAGTAACAATAAGAGTAGAAATTATAAGATAAGGTTTCTTATAGAAATTACTATTGATGTTATGGTCTATTGCATTTTACATGTTTATACATGCTAATACTCTACTTAATTGTTTGCTAATGTTCTAAATGAGTCATAATTCTACTGTAATTAACTCAATTTTGTCTTTTAAAGAAACGAGAGAAGTAGATGAATTAATGTTTTGATTTAAACTGACTTTTGATCTTAATTAATGTTTGATATTAGTTACACACTGAAATTATACTATATATATATTATGTTTGTGTAATTTGTTTAGGGTTCATAGAAATAGGATTTCTTAGATGATAGCTTAAATAATTCGGCCCCATTTCTATTGTAAACTAATGTTAGCTAGGATATGTCCAAGAGCTCTCGGAAAATTAGCCCATGCTTCGACTGAAATAAGAGATATTTCAGTTTTGGTTGGGAGGGATGTCGTATGACTTCCGTCATGCTGAAGCCAGTCCGTCATGCTGAAGCCAGAATCTGAAACTTGTAACAAATCTTGAGGGGTAACGGTTGGTCGAGGGCACAGATATTTTATTACATGCCCTCACTTTTATTGAGTTTTGGGTGCAGACCATGTTTCCCATGGGACCACCAAGATTTATGGCTAGGCACCTGGAACTAATGTGGGAGGCTTGTTTTCTGCGGTACGGCCAATGTTTGTAGAAAGTGTCAAGGAGATATATGACCGGAACCGTGAGACTTAGGATCTGGCATCGAGTACCTGGAGAGGGCAGGAAAGGCCAGGAAGTTAGCCATTTCCTAAACCACAAGAAACACAAACATGTGGCCCGTACGTAAGTACATACCCTGGAGAGATGCCCAATAGCTCCTCCCCGGAAGTAGGCGGGACTCCACTTCGAACCTGGCGTTGATTTGCAGGACTAGATGTCACTTGATTTCATTGGCAGGATTGGATGTCAAGCCACGCCCTGCCCCTGGGGGTATTTCAAGAACCATCCAGGGCAGACACGGTTAGTTAGAGTTAGAGACCGGGCCTTGCCAGCAGCAGAGTTAACACAGTACAGCTGAGTTAGCCTCCCCCTCTTGGGGGTAGGACTCAGGAATTAGTCGTAACAGGAACTGTAGTAATAGGAGCTCTGAGTACATAGATGTTAAAATAAGAATAAACGAATATAAATCCTTACGTATTTTCACCAACCACGCTACCATAATTATAATAATATAACGTAGGAGCAAAACCCCTACGTCACAGAGTTTAGAGAACAAAAACTATTCAGAGAATTTTCTGAAGGATTTGATCTCAATTTCTTGAGGTACAACCCCGCTCATGTACACAGAAGTACACAGAAGCCTACTCCCAATACCAGTATTCTCTCTTCATATGATACTGATATGTTTCATTTGATACCGGTATAATACCAATATATTAATACCAATATTCGTCCCTAACCAACACTGAGGCACTTGCTCCCCAGCAGCTTGTATTTGTATTTATATAATTAATTAATAATGACAATACCCTTTATTTTAAGATGCTTTGCATATATAGATCCAAAACTGTTGGATCTATATACACAAAGCATCTTAGAATAAAGAGTGCTTTATATATAGGGGATCCCCGTTCAACATCAGGGTTCCATTATCCGTCCTTGCTTAGAATACTGCTCACATATTTGGGGTGCTTCTTCTTATACTTATCTCCTTGATAGGGTCGAATATAAGGCAATCAGACTCATTAACGACCCTTCTCTTACATCTACTCTCTGGATTCTCTATCTCTTTGCCGTAAGGTATTATCCCTTTCTCTTTTCTATCGCTACTACTTCCAGTGCTGCTCTGAAGAATTGGAGAGTTGCATCCCTCCCCCACTGCCGAGGCTGCATAACACTCGCCAAACGGCCTCGTCCCACAGGTACCTGTAGAGATTTGTAGCTCATGGATTGGTCGGTGCAGCGACTGCCTATTCCCATCTACCAGACTCTGGAACTCTCTTCCTTCTTCTTTCTTTCCTAATTCTAATAACTTACCTTTCTTCAAAAAGCAGATCTATTGTCATCTCAGGGCCTAATACTGCCATATCTCTAGGGCCTAAGTGCTTTGACTATTCTTTCAGTCTGTCCTATTCCTTTGTGCATCATTACCTCATCTCTGCCTTGTCCGTAACCTTTTTCTTATCCTTCGTCTACTGTTTTCCTCGTGCCCAGGCCTTTATGGATGGGGGCATTTTTGTGTGATTACCTAATTGTGATTACTTAATGGTGTTTACGGGAAAGAGCCCCAAACTCGTATCTTCCCGTCTCCTCATCGGTTCCATTTTGTACTTAGTGATACTTATCATACCTGTCCTTAAAACTATGGATTGAGATAGCATTAACTACCTCCTCGCTTAGCCAATTCCTATTATCAACTACTCTTACACTGAAAAAGTATTTCCTTACATCCTGCAAAGAAGTTTTCTTACCAAGCTTCAAACTATGACCTCTAGTTCTAGAGCCAGCCATATCAAAATATCGATCCCTATCCACTCTATCATAACCATGAAGGAATTTAAAGACTGTCACCATATCCCCCCTCACTCTTCTAGCTTCGAGTGATGGTAAGTCTAATTCCCTCAGCCTCTCATCATAACTGAGATTGCGTATTTCTGGCACCAGTTTCGTGGCATGTCTTTGAACTTTTTCAAGCTTAGCTATGTGCTTTTTCAAGTGCGGATTCCAAAAGGGGGCTGCATATTCGAGTTCTGGCCTCACATAGGTTACATAAATATTTCTGAACATTTCCTTGTCCAAGTACCTGAAGGCTACCCTTACATTTGATAAGAATGCATATGCTGCCCTTACTATGCCATTTATATGTATTTCTGGAGACAAATCTGCCGGTATGTTTACTCCTAGATCTCTCTCATTTTCTGTCTCTTGAAGTTGTACTCCAGCCACCGAGTAGTCAAGCTTGGGCCTTCTTGCACTTGTACCCATTCTGTGTGTGTGATTACCTAATTGTGATTACCTAATTGTGTTTACGGGAAAGAGCCCAAAGCTCGTATCTTCCCGTCTCCTCATCGGTTCCATTTTATACTTAATGATACTTATCATACCTGTCCTTAAAACTATGGATTGAGATAGCATTAACTACCTCCTCGCTTAGCCAATTCCAATTATCAACTACTCTTACACTGAAAAAGTATTTCCTTACATCCTGCAAAGAAGTTTTCTTACGAAGCTTCAAACTATGACCTCTAGTTCTAGAGCCAGCCATATCAAAATATCGATCCCTATCCACTCTATCATAACCATGAAGGAATTTAAAGACTGTCACCATATCCCCTCTCACTCTTCTAGCTTCGAGTGATGGTAAGTCTAATTCCCTCAGCCTCTCATCATAACTGAGACTGCGTATTTCTGGCACCAGTTTCGTGGCATGTCTTTGCGTGTGTGTGATTACCTAATTATGATTACCTAATTGTGTTTACGGGAAAGAGCCCAAAGCTCGTATCTTCCATTCTCCTGATCGGTTCCATTTTATACTTAGTGATACTTATCATACCTGTCCTTAAAACTATGGATTGAGATAGCATTAACTACCTCCTCGCTTAGCCAATTCCAATTATCAACTACTCTTACACTGAAAAAGTATTTCCTTACATCCTGCAAAGAAGTTTTCTTTCGAAGCTTCAAACTATGACCTCTAGTTCTAGAGCCAGCCATATCAAAATATCGATCCCTATCCACTCTATCATAACCATGAAGGAATTTAAAGACTGTCACCATATCCCCCCTCACTCTACTAGCTTCGAGTGATGGTAAGTCTAATTCCCTCAGCCTCTCATCATAACTGAGATTGCGTATTTCTGGCACCAGTTTCGTGGCATGTCTTTGAACTTTTTCAAGCTTAGCTATGTGCTTTTTCAAGTGCGGATTCCAAAAGGGGGCTGCATATTCGAGTTTTGGCCTCACATAGGTTACATAAATATTTCTGAACATTTCCTTGTCCATGTGCCTGAAGGCTACCCTTACATTTGATAAGAATGCATATGCTGCCCTTACTATGCCATTTATATGTATTTCTGGAGACAAATCTGCCAGTATGTTTACTCCTAGATCTCTCTCATTTTCTGTCTCTTGAAGTTGTACTCCAGCCACCGAGTAGTCAAGCTTGGGCCTTCTTGCACTTGTACCCATTCTCATTACCTTACATTTTGAAACTAGGTCCCTACCAATGCTAGAAATAAATACTCTACTACACAGAAAAATAGTCAAAGTTCTTAATCTAAGACATAAAAATAGCAAAGCTATACTATGCAGTATTGCTTACCTCTACTACTGTGGCTAGCTTGCATCTAGATAACTGGATAACTTTAGGCACCATATCTAACTTGAGGTTGAACACCTTAGCACCAGCGAATGAGCACAAGAACAAGTGGGTTACACTTCTTCTTCCCCCCTTTCCCATTTTCAAGGCATTAACCAATCTATATGTTCTCTCCTGAATCAACAGGAGGCTCTTTGGGATGCACCGTTGATGCTGGTCATCCAACCAAGGCACATACAACATCTTGATGTTGAAAGTATGTATACACAGCGAATGAGCACGATAAACAATAATATGGTGGACGAGAGGTTGAGAAGCAAAGCCATTAAAATAGCGCTTCTCTTAAAAAATGCATTCTTATTCTTTTTATAGTGCTGTCCTTTTGGTTTCTTTCTCTCTCTCCAAAAATTTATATCTGGAAATTTTGTAAATAAATTAAATCTAATTCCTTCAATTAACCAAATACTGTACATAAATAAATAAATAAATAAGTAAACAAATAAAACCATTAACTTGATATATACGTACACAACAGTGTTGTGTGACTATTCTTTTGCCAACCTCGACAAACCTTTCCTCATAAAGATCGCATTTATGACTATGTATCCGGAAATTTAGTAAATATATTACGTATAATTCCATCAAATAACCAAATACATAAACAAATAAATAAATAAAACCATTAACTTGATACTGGATATATACATATGCTTTACAACAATGCCATGTGACAATTCTTCTGCCAACCTCAACAAACTTTTCCTAATAAAGATCGTATTTATGGCTACGAATTTGAAAATGTTATGTAAAGAAATTAAGTCTAATTCCTTCATAAAACGAAACATATATACACCTTGTTCTTGGAATAACGCGGAGATAGGTTCTAAGAAGTGACGGGTAAATCAAAAATTGCGTAAAAAAAAGGAGTCATTTTCCATAGGAAACAATGATAAAGGGCATAGATACGTTCCACAACCTTACATAGACACACTATGCCAAAGATATAAGATAAGTAAAAACATATTTTATAAGTATATAACAAAGCAGAAAGCCCTGTATCTATTTTTAAGAGTATACAAGAGATATTCAGATTTACTGTGCTGCAAGAAATTAACATACTGTACTGTACTTTATTATGCGGTAGATAACAGGCATACAGTACACTGGGACAAGCATGGTGGCGGTGAGCACAAGGATGAAAAAGTTTTGGCCCTATTTCCCTGACAATATTATATTGCAAGTTTGTTTGCTATATATTTTTAATGCTTTGAGCGGTAGAAGAGGAGGAGGATGCGGAAGAACAAACCCCTATTGGCAAATGTTTGGCCGCTTCCATATCAGCTGATGCTTATGACTATTCAGGCACAATATCTTACTCTTAAAATATTTATTTAGTAACTCTATTCGGGGTTTACATAATTTTCAAGATTATAGTACATATTACATATTAATATTCCTTGGTTCTAAACATCATTCTATCTTCTTTACATATCGACCGTGCTGCACAAAAGCTAAACATAAACAAAGTCAACTGAGAGAAAAAGAAAACTGTACAATTCGTTACAAAGAAAACGTATATCGGGGAAACTTAAATGAAATATATGTACTCTCTACACGCTATTTCCCTGATGATATTAAATCGGTTTCCTGTTTGTTCTGAATGCTTTTTTTTCAATGTTCTTCATAAAATTCTATCGCATTAAGTGGTAGAAGAGGAGGAGGATGCGGGAGAACGAACCTCTATCGGCAAACGTTTTGCCGCTTCTGTATCAGCTGATGCACCCTCGCACGCTATTTCCCTGATGTTATTATGTCGAAAATTTGTTTGGTGCTTGTTCTTAATGCTTTTTTTCAATTTTCTTCATAATATTTAATCGCATTAAGCGATAAAAGAGGAGGAGAATGCAGGAGAATGAACCTCTATTGGCAAACGTTTTGCCACTTCTGTATCAGCTGATGCACCCTCCCACGCTATTTCCCTGATGATATTATATCGAAAATTTGTTTGCTGTTTGTTCTTAATGCTTTTTTTCAATTTTCTTCATAATATTTTTTTACTATTATTTCTTAGGGGCGTTATTGCAATTTCGCAGATATAAAAATGTGGAAAAAGCGAACAAAGTGTATATATAAATACATAATCAAATATATAAATAAAACCATTAACTTAATACATTATATACTTATACATCAATGCCTTGTGATTATTCTTCTGGCAACTTCAACTCAATTTTTTGCATAAAGATTGTATTTACGGATGTGTATTTGATAATTTTGTAAATAAAATAAATCTAATTCCTTCAAATAACCACATACATAAACAAATAAAAATACAAAACCAATTACATGATACAATATATACGCATACAGTACAACAATGCTGCGTGACTATTCTTCTGCCAACCTAAACAAACTTTTTGAATAAAGATCATATTTATAGCTATATATTTGGTAATTCTGTAAATAAATTAAGTCTAATCGGTTCAAATAATGAATCACAAAAACAAATATATAAATTAAACATTAATTTGATACAGTATATACGTATACAAAAATGCCGTGTGAATATTCTTCAGCCAGGTTCTCAAAATGTTCAGTGCCCTACCGCACATGGACAAGGAAATGTTCAGAAATATTTATGTAACCTATGTGAGGCCAAAACTCGAATATGCAGCCCCCTCTTGGAATCCACACTTGAAAAAGCACATAGCTAAGCTTGAAAAAGTTCAAAGACATGCCACGAAACTGGTGCCAGAAATACGCAATCTCAGTTATGATGAGAGGCTGAGGGAATTAGACTTACCATCACTCGAAGCTAGAAGAGTGAGGGGGGATATGGGGACAGTCGTTAAATTCCTTCATGGTTATGACAGAGTGGATAGGGATCGATTTTTTGATATGGCTGGCTCTAGAACTAGAGGTCATAGTTTGAAGCTTTGTACGAAAACTTCTTTGCAGGATGTAAGGAAATACTTTTTCAGTGTAAGAGTAGTTGATAATTGGAATTGGCTAAGCGAGGAGGTAGTTAATGCTATCTCAATCCATAGTTTTAAGGACAGGTATGATAAGTATCACTAAGTATAAAATGGAATCAATGAGGAGACAGGAAGATACGAGCTTTGGGCTCTTTCCCGTAAATACAATTAGATATTAGGTAATTACAATTAGGTAATTACACGCCAAATCTTACAGGAAAGAGAGGGCTGGGCAGATTGCATATTCCTAGACTTCCAGAAAGCGTTTGACACTGTTCCACATGGGAGACTTATTAGGAAGCTGCAATCAATGGCTAGAATAGGTGGAAATGTTTTGGAATGGATAAAAACTTACTTAGAAGGAAGGGAACAGAGGGTTAGAGTAAGACACTCAGTGTCTGAATGGAGAAGAGTTAGTAGTGGAGTTCCACAGGGTTCAGTTTTAGGGCCACTTTTGTTCCTTGTATATGTAAATGACCTACCAGAGTCTGTAAATTCATTCATGAATATGTTTGCAGATGATGCAAAGATTGTGAAGAAAGTAAAAAACGAGAACAATGGTAGAGAACTTCAGGAGGATCCAAATAATCTGCATGAGTGGTCAGAAAAGTGGCTAATGAAATTCAATACTTCAAAAAGTAAGGTAATGAGAATGGGTACAAGTGCAAGAAGGCCCAAGCTTGACTACTCGGTGGCTGGAGTACAACTTCAAGACAGAAAATGAGAGAGATCTAGGAGTAAACATACTGGCAGATTTGTCTCCAGAAATACATATAAATGGCATAGTAAGGGCAGCATATGCATTCTTATCAAATGTAAGGGTAGCCTTCAGGCACATGGACAAGGAAATGTTCAGAAATATTTATGTAACCTATGTGAGGCCAAAACTCGAATATGCAGCCCCCTTTTGGAATCCGCACTTGAAAAAGCACATAGCTAAGCTTGAAAAAGTTCAAAGACATGCCACGAAACTGGTGCCAGAAATACGCAATCTCAGTTATGATGAGAGGCTGAGGGAATTAGACTTACCATCACTCGAAGCTAGAAGAGTGAGGGGGGATATGGTGACAGTCTTTAAATTCCTTCATGGCTATGATAGAGTGGATAGGGATCGATATTTTGATATGGCTGGCTCTAGAACTAGAGGTCAGGGTTTGAAGCTTCGTAAGAAAACTTCTTTGCAGGACATAAGAAAATACTTTTCCAGTGTAAGAGTAGTTGATAATTGGAATTGGCTAAGCGAGGAGGTAGTTAATGCTATCTCAATCCATAGTTTTAAGGACAGGTATGATAAGTATCACTAAGTACAAAATGGAACCGATGAGGAGACGGGAAGATACGAGCTTTGGGCTCTTTCCCGTAAACACAATTAGGTAAGTACATGCATACCTGTGAAAACCATTGGTAGGAGCCTGATCTCTTGTGCTTTCTCTCTCCCTTATATCATGGATTGGATTCAGTTTTACGTCACGAACTCCATTTTTTACTAAGGGCTAGGACGGTTGCCTTCTTAGGAAAGACTTGTTTTGGCAGATGTAATCGTTACCCTGAGTGTATGCCCTTACTAACCTCAGTCCGTGACGGGGCGGGAACCCTCGACCTGCTGCCTCAGAGTCGCAGACGCTACCATTTTGCCACGGAGACTACCTCTCTCTTATATCATAAGTATTATTATTATTATTATTATTATTATTACTATTATTATTATTATTATTATTATTTTTATTGTTATTTTTTTATTATTATTAATATTATTATTATCATTATTATTATTTCAGTGAAAACAACAAAAATTTTATGATTTTGTTGCAGCTGGACAATGCCAGTTCCCATCTGATTGACTTTGAAGCACCATCCCCATATCCCGCATCCCTCCCCACTGCTTAACTACCCCTTCCCCCCAACCATGTCGGCTTCCTCACTGTTATCAGCTACTTGTACTACATTTTCATCCTTTAATTATATAAATATTTAATTTCATTCATATTTACTTTTCCTTAATTGCTTTCTAATTTATATTTGCATATACAGGGGGTTTTCGACTTACGTTAGAGTACCTTTCCTAAAGATGTGATGAAACCTAATTTTCAATGTAAGTTGGAACACATCTATATAAGTATACAGAACAGTATTGCTTATCTTTACTCCAGTACTCTTGGGCTCTGGGGTTGGCATTTTTTCTTCCTCTTCAATTATCTGCTTCCCCAATTGAATGAGGTTTTCTGAAGTTAACTCCTCTCCATGATATTCCAGCAGCTCTGGTACATCATCAGCCCCCGTCTCCAACTTAAGGGGAATGTTCACAACATTTCAACATTTGCCTCTATACACATCAAACACAATACAGTGCTCCCTCGTTTATAGAGGGGGTTCGGTTCCGGGACCCCCCGCAAAAGGTGAAAATCCGCGAAGTAGCAGCACCATATTTATTACAGGTATTTTACATTTATTTTTACCTTTACTGTATAAACCCTCCCTGCACTGTTAACAACTCACCCTTTACTTAATTAATAACAGTGCGCAAGAGTAAATTTATATGAGTGTGACAGGTAAGTTTACCATAAATAACAGCGCGCAAGCGCAAAGCTATATGAACATGATAGGTAAGCTTACCGTGAACAACGTGATGATGACATATACATACTGCACAGCCAATGGCGACCGACAGCCGAGAAACTTCTTCCTTCCTTCAGCATATCTAACAGTTTTACCTTATCTGCTATGGTCAACATCTGCCACTTAGGCTCACTACCAGAAGCCTTAGAAGATGGAGGACGCTTGGGCGGCATTGCAGGGGTTGAAAAAGTTTCACAAAAAACACAAGAACAATGTTTTAAGAGGAATAACAAGAAAGGCGCACACGTAACTAAATGGGTGAGGCGAGACAATGGAAGATGCTGGGAAAATCAAGCTTCAATCAAAAAGCCAATCAGACACCAGTATACAGAACACAATTCTGTAATTCGTCGTCTCCCACCCATCAGCCAATAGCATCCCGAGTACTATCTCACATAGGTGCGACCCTTTTTGTTTTCCAAGATGGTATCGTATATTATATGATGCAATACTGCGAGGTACATGTTTATATTTATGTTTTTTACTATTTTTTACTGTTTTGTTATTCTTAAACTAGGAAATACTTTTTTTTAGCGATAAAATCATGAAAACACTTGAAATTTTAATATTACTATCTCACATAGGTGCAATCCTTTGCGTTTTCCGAAACGTCGATACCGGTATTGTATTTTACATGATGCAATACTGTGAGTTGCATGTTTAAATTTATGTATTTTACTAATTTTTACTGTTTTATTATTCTTATGTTATGAAATACTGTTTTTAATAATAAAATAATGAAAATACTGGAAATTTTAATATGTACTATCTCACGTAGGTGCAATCCTTTGAATTTTCCGAAACGCCGAACTCGGTATCGTATTTTATATGATGCAATACTGTCAGTTACATGTTTAAATTTATGTTTTTGACTATTTTTTATTGTTTTATTATTCTTATGTTATGAAATACTGTTTTTAACAATAAAATAATGAAAATACTGGAAATTTTAATATGTACTATCTCACGTAGGTGGGACCCTTTGCATTTTCCAAAACGCCGAATTCGGTATCGTTCTTTATATGATGCAATACTGTCAGTTACAAGTTTAAATTTATGTTTTTTACAATTTTTTACCGTTTTATTATTCTTATGTTATGAAATACTGTTTTTTAACAATAAAATAATGAAAATACTGGAAATTTTAGTATGTACTATCTCATGTAGGTGTGATCCTTAGCGTTTTCCGAAACGCCGAACTCGGTATCGTATTTTAAATGATGCAATACTGTGAGTTACATGTTTAAATTTATGTTTTTTATTAATTTTTACTGCTTTATTATTCTTAGGCTGGGAAATACTTTTTTTATCAACAAAATAATGAAAATACTGGATATTTTAATATTTCTACATATCAATGGATTTCCGTAATATACCCAGAAAATCTGATTTATAAAATACATATGTTCACCCAAAAAATCCGCGATACACTGAATTTGCGGTAGGTGAATCGCGATATAGCGAGGGATTACTGTATACATCAAAGTCTAAAAAAGACAGTGTATTGGAAATGCCTATCTTTATTTGCAAGAATTTCCATCACGGTTTGTGATAATAGGGTTTGGGCATACTATCAAGTTTGCTTCATCTGTGTCCACTTTAACAACATTTCAGCAATAGCCTGTATACACATCAAATACTGTACACTACCAAAGTCTAAAACGGACGTTTCGCTAGAATAGGCTAACTTCTTTCACAAGAATATCCATCACGGTGTGGGATAGCATGGTTTGGGCATGCAATCAAGTTCACTTCATCCATGTCCATTTCAACAACGTTTTAGCATTAGCTTGAAGATGCATCAAATATATACCAAAGTTTAAAACGGAAGATTCGCTGGAATAAAACATCTTATTTTACCAGAATTTCTATTACGGCTTGTGATAGCATTTGGAAATGCTATCAAGTTCGCTTCATCCGTGTCTTCCATGTTCAAAATATAGATATGTTTTGGAATTGTAGATAAGTCTTATCCTAAGCGAAGGAGCACGAGAACAAAATGGTGTACGAGTGGAAACTGGGCGACTTGTCTTCCTCAGTCTAATGCCACGTGACGGCATATTCTTTTACCATGCTCAACAAACTGTTCCTCATGCAGATAGTATGCACGACTATATATTTGATAATTTTGTAATCTAAATTCAAACTACCTCCTTCACTTAGCCAAATATATAAACATATAAATAAAACGTTAACTTGATATACTGTATACGTAAACAACACTGCAGCGTGACGACGTATTCTTCCACCATACACAAAAAACTATTCAGCGAATGAAGTTCGTATTTACGACGCAAACCACATAGGTCAAAAAAATTATTTATTATTAATTTATGGAAGATGCGTCATAATGACGAAACATCGTAGGTCAAGGACATTATTAATCGAGGACCCCATGTATTTTATGTATGACTTCTCATTCTATAGAGGTTTGTAATCAAAAGTATTACTAGGATGTAGGATGGTCAGCCCCTACTAGGCCTTATTTACATTAACTCTAATGGGAAAAATAGTTTCATTGTTCCTCCTTTAGTTATTAGTCACACTTCCATGGTCCCTATTAGGGACAAACAACGCAGACTCCCTGTATATGAAAAAAGGAAAAAATCTTTGAAACAATCATATATGCCATCTCGTTACAAACTCATGTCTTACCTCAGTCGTATTTGAGCCACGAATACCAAGTTTATCTTCTGGGTTTCCATTGGCTACACCACCAAATCCCCTCTCCACAATAAATGCAGTGACTTTATCCTGCATGGTCCCATCGTAATGTTTTCCCTGGAAAAGAACAGAATTTTATCTATATGTTTCTTTAAATAATATGTAATCCACTTAATTTCAGACACTCTTGGGGGAAGATATAATATTATTACATTAATTGTTTTCTCAAATGATTAAGGAACTCTGTCATTTACGAAAATGCTTCCAGAAAGCTATGGGTAACAATACTGAATTTGAAAAGGATTCTCTCCATCATTTATCAAAAACAAACAAATCTACAATAATTATGTAGCATAAAATGATAGGAACTAATATCAGGGTTCCAAGTCTTATGTAAAATTTCCCGGATCACTGCTGTGGAATTTCTATTTAAGTACTGAGTACAGACATATATAAATACACAGAACTGAGAAAAATACATGTTAGCCATTTCAGTAAAGTCAGACATCATATAATCATTTCTTCTTATCAAATTGGTATACAAGTTTCCAAACTTTTATAAAATATTTTAAGCAATCTGCAATAAAGGCGTACTTTAATGCCCAGCAACTTTGGCTATACAGTATTTTAAATTCAATGGGAGCTTGAAAAACTCCATAGGATGTATACATCAAGATCTTCTGAGGAAGCAAAAATGCTCGACTGTGAGAAGTATTCAAGTTGAATGGAAAGATAATTCTTTTATACAAAGAATCTACAAAAGAAAATGTATATACACCAACACAGTCAGCCCTTTCCATAGCTAGTAACAATGCTGATTCACAAACCTGAGTCTTCGCAAAAACAGTCATCAAATCAGCTGTACCACCATTTGATATCCAAATCTTGCTTCCATTCAAGTAAAATGTTCTTCCATCATCAGATAGAGTTGCTCGTGTCTGTACTGAGGCAGCATCAGAACCACTAGAAGGCTCAGTGAGGCAAAATGCAGCTGTCCATTCTCCATTAGCTAATCTTGGGAGGTACTTTTCTTTCTGGGCATCTGTGCCAAACAGCAAGATTCCCTGGAAATAACCAACAAGTCAGATATCTTATCATCTATTTTGTCTTAATAATTCCATATAGGAGTACGTTTTAAGAAACATGTGCAAGTGTGGTTTCAATATTATAAGGGAAAAAGCAAATTAAGTTTAAATGTGAGAATCTTTTATCACAAGCTTTTAATTGAGCCAAAGTTAATTTACTATACTGTTTGTGCTAGTGCCAATACTTTAGTGTACATATGATCATGGGTAAACAAAACCTAAGGAAAACGATATAATATTTACTTGATCACCATCAACATGAATCATATTAAAGATACTGTATGAAAATAAAACTCTACCTTCAAACCAATGGCTTGATGCGCTGCCAGAGTAACAGCAATACCGCCATCCAATGCGATGATTTCATTAAGTCTGGCATATTCGGTGGCATTTAATCCTAACCCACCATATTCCTCAGGAATTTGCATGCCATACAAACCTAATTCTTTCAATCCATTCAAAGTTTCCTGAGGAATCTTGGCTTCCTTGTCAATTTTGGAACTGTCAACTAGGAAAGAGAGAAAAAATATATTTGTACATTATATGAAGGAACTAAAATAAAACTAGGGAACCTGAGGCTTGGTTCTGGAATTTTTATATGGTACTGATTTGATCTTCATGATGAATATAAGCCAAAAGTAAGTCCCCGTGAGGAATTGATTACGATTGTAGCACTTCATAAATATTGTTCTTACAACATGTTTGAAGACAATAACGAGTGTTTAAGTGGGGTATTCTCAATATCTTGATAAAGATGACAATAAAGACTCCTTTCAATAATTTCTCTTACCCATTCACTAATTAAAGCAAAGTGATGAAGCATTATAACTAAATCGAATAAGAGAGTACAATTACACTTTCAGCTGCAAACATTTACATTATTATATCATTAGAACTCTACAGGGCATAATATCTATGAGAAACTTTTCGAGGATGCTCTTGAGAACATGGCTACTTACTTCAATAAAAAAAGATCTTCATGTGGCATATAATGCCTTGAGAATTTTACATTAATGCAGTTAATCCCATTTTATGGTATACAGTAATCCCTCGCCATATCGCGATTCACCTTCTGTGAATTCAGTGCATCGCGGGTTTTTATGGCGAGCATATGTATTTTATATCGCAGATATAAAATACATATATAAAATGCATATACAGTATATGTGGATATATTAAAATTTCCAGTACAGTATTTTCATTATTTTGTTGATAAAAAAAAAGTATCTCCTAGCCTAAGAATAATAAAACTGTAAAAAATAGTAAAAAACAAATTAAAACATGTAACTCACAGTATTGCACTACATAAAATATGATACCGGTATCAGCGTCTTGGAAAATGCAAAGGGTCGAACCTTTGTGAGATAGTACATATTAAAATTTACAGTATTTTCATTACGTATTTTATTGAAAAAAAAAATAAAGTATTTCCTAGCCTAAGAATAATAAAACAGTAAAAAATAGTAAAAAACATAAATTTAAACTTGTAACTCACAGTTTGCACTATATAAAATACGATACCGTTATCAGCGTCTTGGAAAACGCAAAGGGTCGCACCTACGTGAGATAGTACACAGGATGCTATTGGGTGATGGTTGGGAGACGACGAATCACAGAATTGTGTTCTGTATACTGGGGTCTGATTGGATTTTTGATTGAAGCTTGATTCTCCCAGCATCTTCCATTGTCTTGCTTCACCAATTCAGTCACTCACGTGTGCGCCTTTCGCGTTGTGTCTCTTAATACGTTGTGCTTGTGTTTTTTGTGAAACTTTTGCTTGTGTATTTCAACCCCTGCAATGCCGCCCAAGTGTCCTTCATCTTCTAAGGTTTCTGGTAGCGAGCCTAAGCGGCAAAGAAAGATGTTGACATAGCAGGTAAGGTAAATTTGTTAGATATGCTGAAGGAAGGAGGAAGTTTCTCGGCTGTCATCCACCATTGACTGTGCAGTATGTAAATGTCATTATCACATCATTCACGGTAAGCTTACCTATAACGTTCATATAGCTTTATGCTTGCGAGCTGTTATTTATGATAAACTTACCTGTCACACTCATATAAATTTACACTTGCGTGCTGTTATTAATAAAGTAAAGGGTGAGTTGTTAACAGTGCACTGAAGGTTTATACAGTAAAGGTAAAAATAAATGTAAAATATCTGTAATAAATATGGTGCTGCTACTTCACAGATTTTCACCTATCACAGATGGTCCCGGAACCGAACCCCCGCAATAAACGAGGGATCACTGTACTAATAACCAACAAAGTAACATACCATTTCACTCATTTTCAGTCATGACACATTAACTAAAATATTTACAAAATGGATACTTACTTTAGTATCCAGTTTTAAGAAAATTTACTCAATCACATCTAATACATTAAGAGGAATATCTGTTTAAACAATGTTAAACTCATTAGCATGGATGCTAAATCATCTTTAAAACCATTCACATATTTTAAGAAGCATCTTATATTACTCTCTTACTCATCACATTACCATAATTAGAGGAGCAGCAGAGAAGGGAGCAGTAATTTATTTTGGGCCTGAAAAAAAAACATTAGGGGGATACATACACACTCTCTCTCTCTCTCTCTCTCTCTCTCTCTCTCTCTCTCTCTCTCTCTCTCTCTCTCTCTCTCTCTCTCTCTCTCTCTCTCTCTCTCTCTCTCTCTCTTTTATAAACACAGATAAGGGTCTACTTGTGGAAAGAGGACTTCTAGATAAATATACTGTATCCCATCCTTTGGTATTTTATGATAGAGAAGAAATCGTTCCAACACAAGCTGTTGTCAACTCACTCAGTAAGATATTGCAATGGAATCTTTTAAGGGCAGAATTATCCTAGCTGTAGAAAAGATCATTAAATTCATCAGACTACACGTTAGCAATAATATACTTTTTTGGGTTGCAGCATTGGTAGCATTTCATCTCCATTTCTCAGAGATTTATATTTTGAGTGAAATATAATCACCCAATGTGAAAAGGCTAAGTTACATCAATTATATATCTAGTTATTAGGATGATGATTGGGTTGTTTTTAGGAATATTAAAAAGCTCTTCATACGTTTGGTTCTATTCATTATATTAAAATGGAAAGGGAGAGCAATGGTATCCTTGTCCATTAGATAAGAAATTATTGATAAATCTGAACTGTAAAGAATAAGGACTCATTCTGCTAAATGAATTGATCTTTATAGCTTACATAATAAAAATGTATAAGGGATGAATTTTGAGAATAAGTAATTACTAAATATTTTTTGGGGGGTGTAATTTAAATGAGCAGTGAATCCTACCATTGCAATATTCAATAACATTATAATTCATTTTATTGTTGATTGAGATGTTCTTCATGAAACACATTTTAAAAGTAAAAGACTACTGTGGATATGTGAGATAAATACAGACAGACACTAAGGTGTATGATATATTACGATGTACCATTCCTTATATTATGTAACCATCTGTTATTGTTGTTTATCTGTTATGGAGACTAACTGGATAACTTTAACAACCAAAATGGGTGATTTCTAGTATTTACATTTTACATCGCTCTTGCGCAGAGTAGTTGAGTTAAGCTCACCCACTGGAGAAGTCAGTTGTTTGCTGTCCTCCCTTCCAGTATGCTTGTAACTTTAATGTTTATTTGTAGCTTTAAGTAATAGAATCTCAGTGAAGAAGGTGTTTCCTTCCAGACCAACGATGCATGTATTCTACATCGAAACCGAGACATACATGGTGCAGTGAGCAATTTCTCTTAGGGTCTAAGTTACATTTCATACAGCCTCTAGCCGGCGGCCATCTTCGTATTCCTGACCAATGCCACCCCTTCATCCCTCGTATTTATCAAGAAACCCTCGGACTAGTGCTACAGCAATGATAGTGTTGTGCAGTACAGTGAATGTTAAAGTGTTCCCAGTAAATATGTCTGATTTTTTTCTGGGAATAACCACATTTAAATGGGCAAGCTCGTTCCGCAGAGCGCCATATCTCTGCTTGCATCAAGCATTCAAGATGCACAGAGCTGGCCTCCCACTGGGCAACTCGCTGCTGCCACAAAAGCACAAACACGCACACACTCTCCACCATCGCTGGAAACGTACATATATTCTCCAGTTCCTATTTACACAGAAGAGTTATATTACTGTTTTTTTTTTTCTGCTCTGAGCTTTTAAGAGTGAAATAGAACAAAATGGAAGGTTATCCTGCTTCTGCTGAGTGCGAGAACACCCAACATGACTAGGTGGACTTGGAAAGTGACCAAGTTGAGGCTGTGGGCCCCGGACTTCAACCTCTCAATTCACATTACATCCATACCACCAGAGATTCTGCTGCTGAATTCCTACACTTGATTAAATACCTTGAGGAGTCTAGACACTTTGATGCGACTCTCAGATAGGAAGAAGAGGAAGCAAGAAGACCGGAAGAGGACAACAGAAGGAGACATGAAGAAGAAGTTAGACGTCGTGCGGAGGAAGCTTGGATGATAGAAGACAAAGCTAGGAGATGGGAAGATAATGAAAGTTTCATGAACCTTAGTCAGCTATTGTCAGCACCCAAGATAACCATGCCAGCTAAGCCTCATGTTACAGTTTCACCAGCAGTTTTTCCCACCTTTACATCTACAGCTCCTATGACCTCTACAGCTACATCTACAGCTCCTATGATTTCTACAGCTACATCTGCAGCCTCTATAATTTCTGCAGCTGGATCCACAGTTCCTGCAACTTCTACATCGTCACCTAGAGTTCCCATTTCTCAGAAGCCATTGGCACAAGAGTACCCCAACATTACAAGATGCTGCTACATATCAGGTTTTTTTGGAATGGCGTCGACATTGGATGATTTCTCCACGATGGTTGACCTTCAGAGAATGCCAAGAGAAAAATAATTGATCCAATTACAGATGTGAGTGTCTCTAGACATACAAAAGATACTTGAACACACCCTCAGAATTGCCCCAGATACATAATTGATGGCAAATGAAATTTTAGATCAGATACAGTCATATACCCAAGGCAACATAATGAAGTTTTACCAAGGCAAGAACTCCTGTGTAGCAAACAAGCTGATGGTGAGCCTTTCTCTGACTTTTATGTGCGACTGAAGAATTTGCCCAAGGAGGTAGACCTATGTTCAAGTCACCCACTAACCTGTGCTGACACTCAAAATGGTAGTATAAATGAGCGTCAGGGATGAGGAATGGATTCAGCGCCTAATTTCAATGGATACACAGGCAACATTACAGGATGTAGTTAACTGCTGCCGATTGTACGAGGCTACCTGAAGTACTGCCTCTGCCATCCACTCCTCACCAAGTCAGCTGTGCACTATCTCTACCTACAAAAGGAATAAATGTCAGATGAAGGAAGATACTTCACAAAGGACATCATCTTCAGGACATTGCGAAAGGCTTCGAACTTCCCATTCCACTTCAGTTACAAGTGGACCCTGCCAGTTTTGTACATTTCGGCATGGCCCAGGGAATTGCCCCGCTACTGACGGCACCTGTCACAATTGCGGCCACCGGGGTCACTGGGTCAACCCCGCCAAGTGCCCTGCCAAGTTATACCCAGTGGCACTTTGTAGCAAGACAGAACACTATGACAAGTGCTGCCAAACGAGGATGAAGGACAATGGACAGGGTGGTTCTTCTAGCAAGGGGAAAGCCTCTACCTCTTCTCGACAATCCCCTACAAAGAATATTGCAACTGTCATCGTGTTGGATCAGCTCCTTCCTCCGATAACAAGACTCCCATGCCTATATGTGTTCATTTGGTATTTGGCAAAGTTACGTCACGGCTTCATATGCTTCCTGACACGGGTGCGGACGTTACCGTTATAGGCAAACAGAATCTTGACCTTCTATGCATTCCTCAAAGTAGCTTACAGCCCCCGTCTCCAGGACTACGCTTACTGCAGATGGTTCCGAGATGGAACCCCCCCTTGGTTCTTTCCAGGCTACCCTCCACATCGGCAATACGTCCTGTACTGCCAAGATACAAGGCTATGAGTCAGTTTAAACCCCACTCATCTCGTATCCTCATTGCCAGGAGTTGGCGATAATCTTGCCCAACTTCCCGAAACCAATTTTGGAGGTGAAACATGTCAACAGGTGTACTCAATTGCCCCTCTCTGCTACCACGTCCCTTAGGTTGCAAAAGGAGTTCTTTTTTCTGGAATGTAAGGATGTGCTGGTCTCTAAGACGAATCTAAACAAGGCCCCACTGACGCTAATGGCGGGCCAACCCATGAGAATCCACCTGAAGGATGACGCTGTACCATTCACCATCCATACACTGAGACCAATCCCCTATGCATTCCAGAACCAAGTTAAAGAGGAAGTTGATTCTATGGTCCAGCAGGGCATTATCAAGCCAATGGCGACGACCCATTGGAATGGTGCCTCCCTCTTACTGTCCCCCAAAGGATCGAGGTGTTCATATCACAGTCGACCTCACACACCTCAAATGTCAGGTGTCACAGCTGACTCACCCCTCTCCATCACCCTTCGCTGCCGTCTGCAGTGTCGTCCCGTCAGCATATTACTTTACCACAGAGGATGCCTTATGCGGGTACTGGCAAACCGTAACCTATTTGGATGGAAAATCAGATCCAGAAACATATTTTTAAGCCTTTTTACACTCTAGATGAAGGCTGGAAGTCCATTTGAGACTGAAGAAGTGGGCCAGGGAAAACTGCTCCCAAGAAATTGTGGCAAGTACTATCTAGTTCAAAAGCTTCAAAAAGTAGGTTCAAAAAGCTTAATGTTTGAGAGACTGGAGAAGCAGCTTGGGCAGACGAGGAGGGAACTCAAAGGTTTATGGACAGTTTACATGATATAATGGAAAAAAGGTATCAAGCGGAGCAGATTTTAATCAGGAGGAGACGGTATTATTCTGGAAATGCATGCCAGCATAACACTTACAGCCACAAAGAAGACCAAACATGCCTGGATTTTAAAGCATTGACGGATAGCCTGAGTTTGCTGCTTGGTGAAACATTGAAAGTTTTAATATCAAACCTCTTCAAGTTAAAGAAGCTGAAAACTCACAGGCATTCAAGTGCATGAAAATGCACATGTTTCCTCTCAGCACCACCTTTGCCCAGGCCAAAGCCACTACAGATCCCTAACAAAATTCTCAAGGTGAGACTTCTAGAGTAAAAAAAAAAAATATTACAGCATATTAAAAGTATCACTACTGAGTTAGGCAGTGACAAAAAAAAGTGCTGGAGTGGGGACTGGAAATATGTGGCAAGCGTTATGTTAATTTTGATGAGTTCGATAATGAACATGACCAGGAAATTTTTAAAGAAAAAATAGTGTAACTTGTTAAAGAACTGCCTTGAGAATGAACTGGCAGATGTCAAG
>JAXCGZ010023606.1:2500-12500 GCA_037179515.1 Halocaridina rubra
ACAATTCTCTTAATCGCTCCTCTCAGTTCCTTTTGTCTTTCCTAATTCTTATGACCTTTCATCATTCAAAAAGCATATGTATCGTCATCTCAGAGCCTAGTCTTCCATATCTCTGGGTCCTCTGTACTTTGACTGTTTTTTTTCTGTTTGTCGTTTTTCTTTGTGTGACATTACCTCCTCTCTGCCTTGTCCTTAACCTTTTTCTTTTCCTTCGTCTTGCTATTTTCTCGTGCCCGGGTCTTTCTTGATGAGGGCAGCTTCTGCCTGTCCCGGTGTCACTCATATATATATAAAAAAGAAAAACAATGGGATGCCACTAGCCCCCCCCCAGCAGCACTGTTTTGGTCATTCACAATGTAAGTGAGCCAATCATCATGAAGCCCAATAGAGAATATAAACAGAGGATATGTACTATCTCTCTCTCTCTCTCTCTCTCTCTCTCTCTCTCTCTCTCTCTCTCTCTCTCTCTCTCCTCTCTCTCTCTCTCTCTCGTATTTGACTTTTTTAGAATATTTTATTCCTCTCTTTCTTCGTCTTATTTCATATTTTACATTGCTCTCTCTCTCTCTCTCTCTCTCTCTCTCTCTCTCTCTCTCTCTCTCTCTCTCTCTCTCTCTCTCTCTCTCTCTCTCTCTCTCTCTCTCTCTCTCTTTTCATATTTATCTTGTCTGTCTTTTATCTCTTTCTCTCTCGTAATCTCATTGCTCGCGAATCATGTAAACACAAATTCCAAAAATCTTCGTTTGCACAAAACAAATTCGTAGCAACTTGATTTTCTCTCTCTCATCCTTACCAAAAAAATGAATGATAAAAAATTTGTAGCATTCACTCACTGTTGTTATTCCTTCCTGTGGAATGACTCACCCTTTGTCTGCTTTGCTTACAATACCTTAATTTTATTCGGGTTTCGAACGCGTTCAGGTATTCTGTTCGTTTTCCAGCCGTGCTCCATTCGTGTTCAGTGTGTAGTAACGCACTGAACAAAGGAAATAAATGTAATCCAGTTTAGAATTTGTGATAATTTGGTGATAACAGAGTAAATTTAGCTCGGCAGTTAGCCGAAAGAATAAGATTAATCTCTCTCTCTCTCTCTCTCTCTCTCTCTCTCTCTCTCTCTCCTCTCTCTCTCTCTCTCTCTCTCTCTCTCTCTCACACACACACACACACACACACACACTATATATGTCTGTCTGTCTGTCTGTCTCTATCTTTCTGTGTGTGTGTGTGTGTGTGTGTTTGTGTCTGTATGTATGTCAGTCTATCTGTGTGTCTGTCTTTCTACCTTAATAACAGAAAGAGAGAGAGAGAGAGAGAGAGAGAGAGAGAGAGAGAGAGAGAGAGAGAGAGAGAGAGAGAGAGAGAGAGAGAGAGAGAGAGAGAGAGAGCAAATGGGTGCCATCATAATGGTAAATCGATGGTAATTTGTCACCCATTGGGGGTGAGTGAGTAAAGGATTAGGATTTACAATGATGCTGATTTGGGGAGGGATTGGTTGAGGATTAGGTTAGGGATGTCATCATGATTAAAGGGGAGGTTGTTAGAGGGAGGTATTGTATGTCATATGCATTGTATTATGGGGGGGGGGGTAAGTAGAGAGTGTGTTTTACTATTCTCCAAAAATAAAATGTTTTATTTTTATATTTAGTTAAAATTATGATGCTGAAATAATAATAATAATAATAATAATAATAATAATAATAATAATAATAATAATAATAATAATAATAATAATAATTAATAATAATAATAATAATAATAATAATAATAATAATAATAACAATAATAATAATAATAATAATAATAACAACAGCAGCAGTAGTAGTATTGGTAGTAGTATTAATGTAGTAGGTTGGCCATGGCACCAGCCAACCATTGAAGGACTACGACTGAATGTATTAGAATGCAACTAGAACTGGTCCTGACAGTTCCGGGTTGAGTCTTCCTTCAGGACGGTTCTTTCCTTATGCCTACATCTACGCTGAATATTCTGGCATATTCATTACACATCTCTTGCTATTCGATTACATCTAACAAGTCGCAACATTCCCCACATCTGTCTCTTTTTCTCTCTTTTTTTCCTCCCATTTGTTATTATTTATGAAAGGTTCACAGCTAATGGCCCCCGGTACCCGGCATAGAGGGGTGCAAAGAATCTCCGGGGATCGTGTTGACTCCAATATTGGCTTTAGGGCAGACACGCCTGGTTGTAGTAATGGTTCTGCCCTTAACCTTGCACCTCCCAATAGATCTGCTTCTTTCACTCTTCACTATTCTAACATTCTTGGGCTGAACACTACTCTTTCGTCTGTGGAACAGCTCTTGGGTACTTTCCTCCCTAACCTCCTCCTCCTATCTGAAACCTAGCTGTCTATACATGCTTCCACTGGCCCATTTCAAATCTCTCACTATATTCTGTATACTCGTTTTCTTTCCAAAGGTGGGGTATGTGCCTACTGCAACACTAACTCTCCTACTGCGAGGCTCATGGACCTTGAATCTCCTGAGTCTGATGTTCTCTGGCTAAAAGTCAATCTCTCCACTACCACTATCTTCCTTTTCTTCTACTACTGTTCTCCAATCTCCACCGAGTTTGTGTCTTTCTTTAAATATCTGTCCTCGTGCCATGCGTCCTTGCTATCTTCTCACCCACATGCCGAAGTTCTCTACATTGGAGACTTCAATGTACACCACAGTGAGTGATTTCATTCTTCTCACACTGATGTGGAAGGAAGCGAGGCCCTTGCTTTCTCTATTACTCACGATCTGGAGAAAATTATCAAACATCCTACTCGCGTTCCTGGTCATCACGAACATGCTGCAAACACTCTTGACCTATTTTTTACTTCTAACCCTTCAAACTACTCTTATTCTGTGCTTTCCCCTCTTGGTATATCTGACCACTCTATGATCTCAGTTGCTTTCATTTTCGCTCCCCATCCACTAATCCCTCCTACTCAGCGCCGCCTTTGGCGATTCGAGCGTACCCAACATGAAAATTTTGCGTAATTTCCTCTTTGATTTCCCATGGAATGACTACTGCTTTCAGTCCTGCAACCCTGATCAGGTAGCTCTAAAAGTTGCCGAGATCATGACCGCGGGAATGTTGGCATACATCCCCATTTCTACAAAAACTTTCTCTCCCCCTAAACCTTGGTTTGACTGTGCCTGCTCCATGGCTATCCAGTCTAGGAACTGGACACACCTATCTTACCAAGATTTAACTCGCTCTGCTTTTATTGTCGCTAGGAATCACTGTACTGCTCAGATTCGAAGGTCTAAGGCTTCCTTTACAAAAAGGAAAGTTGATGACCTTAACTCCTCTCTCACTGACAAATGCTTCTGGTCCTAAGCCAAAAACCTCTCCAAAAACTTCTGTAACTCAAATTTTCCCCCTCACATTCATTCTGATGGTTCTATAGCTTGCTCTCCCACTGACAAAGCCACTCTCTTTGGCTCTCATTTTTCTGCCAACTCTTCTATAAACGATTCCAGCGCACCTGTTCCTCAATCTTTACCCCTCTCTAACCCTATGCCCTCCCTTATCCTTTCTTCACGCCAAGTTCATAAGGTTCTTCGCTCGCTAAAGACGAACTAGGCATCTGGTCCCGATGGTATCCCTGCAAGGTTCCTTAAGGAGTTTTCAGATGAACTGGCTTCCATGCTTTACCGTCTTTTTCGCCTCATTCTGTCAACCAGTATCTATCCTTCATCTTGGAAGCATGCTCTAGTTCAACCTGTTCCTAAGAAGGGTGACCGCTCTATTCCTTCAAACTACCGACCTATTGCCCTACCTCCTCTATTGCTAAAGTTTTCGAAACTTTGCTCAATGCTCACTTCTTGAAACGCCTTGAATCTAACACACTCATATCCGCTCACCAGTACGGCTTCCGCAAGGCAAGATCCACTGGTGATCCCCTGTCCTATCTTACTCATGTATGGTCATCTTCTCTGAGGAACTATGGGTAATCCTTTGTTGTCGCCCTTGATATCTCTAAGGCTTTTGACAGAGTGCGGCACAAGGCTCTGTTGGCCAAACTCTCTGCCTATGGCTTTACCTCTTCCTTCTGTTCTCTGATTTTCAGTTTTCTTACTGACCGATTCATATCTGTAGTTGTTGATGGTGCGACACCAAGCCCTTCCTCTGTTACCAGTGGTGTTCCACAAGGCTCTGTTCTTTCACCTATTCTCTTCCTTCTCTTCATCAATGATCTTCTCAAATCCCCATCTTCCTCTATTCTTCATGCCTTTGCTGATGATTCTACCCTTCACTTTTCCTCTGCCTTTTCTTCACAACCTTCATCTGTTACTCGTAATCAGTCTCGTATCACTCTTTATATACTAGGCAAAATCAAGCAGCTGTTGATTTATAATTAATACAGTATTGGTGTATCATTATGTCCAGGTTAAGGTCAGGCTACTGTTTTGTTTTATTACAAGATAATTATGAGATTGCTATATTGGAGCTTTTGTTAACTATTGCCGTCATACTTTAATTTATGTGAAATGTATATTAAACTGCCTGCCAAGGAGCTCTTGCTCAGCAGGCTAGTGCCTCTGAATATAATGTGCATATTTATTCCTGTATGTATGCTAAATATTTGACAATAAAATCTATGACTATGACTATGACTTTCTTCTACTCTTAACTCCGATTTGCAGAGAGTATCTGAATGGAGCACTCAAAATTTTTTTAAATTCAATGCCCTGTTGTCTTCGAAACTAACGAAATTTACCCCCTTAACTCTATCAACATATTTGGAATCCATATAGCCTCTAACTTGTCTTGGAGGAATCTCATAATTCGAATTTCTAAATCTTCATCCAAAAAATTGGGGTTTTTGTTTCGTTTATGTCATTACTTTTCCTCTTTGCAATTACTTAAAATTTATAAAGGGCTTATCCGTCCCTGCTTAGAATACTGCTCACACATTCTGGGGTGCTTCTTCTTATATTCATCTTTTTGATAGGGTTAAATCTAAGGCAGTCAGACTCATTAATGATCCTTCTCTTACTTCTAATCTGGATTCTCTCTCTCTTCGCCGTAAGGTATCTTCCCTTTCTCTTTTCTATCGCTACTACTTCCATCGCTGCTCTGATGAATTGGCGAGTTGCATCCCTCCCCACTGCCGAGGCCGCGTAACACTCGCCAAACAGCCTCATCTCACAGGTACTGTGTGGAGATTTGTAGCTCGCGGATTGGTCAGTGCAGCGACTGCATCCCATCTACCTCCAGACTCTGGAACTCTCTTCCTTCTTCTGTCTTTCCTAATTCTTATGACCTTTCATCCTTCAAAAAGCAGATATTTCGTCATCTCAGAGCCTAGTCCTCCATATCTCTGGGTCCTCTGTACTTTGACTGTTTTTTTCTGTGTGTCTTTTCCTATGTGTGACATTACCTCATCTCTGTCTTGTTTAACCTTTTCTTTGCCTTCGTCTTGGTATTTTCTAGTTCCCGGGCCTTCATTGATGAGGGCAGTTTCTGCCTGTCTCGGTGTCACACTCATAAAAATGTACTCGTAATAATAATAATAATAATAATAATAATAATAATAATAATAATAATAATAATAATAATAATAATAATAATAATAATAATAATAATAATAATAATAATAATGTATATCTCTGTCTATATACATGAGCCATATTCCCCTCATAAGGGGAGTGGTTGAGTTAAGAAAAAAAATTTCTTACTCTTTTGGAAGAGAAAATACAGAGGAGGATATTCCCAGTACCCTCGCTTCGCCCAATGTAGTCGGCTCTAACGACACGCAGGGGAACATGGAGAAAGTATACTAGCCCCCCTCTCTCATAGTTATAATAATAATAATAATAATAATAATAATAATAATAATAATAATAATAATAATAATAATAATAATAATAATAATAATAATAATAATGATAATAATAATAATAATAATAATAATAATAATAATAATAATAATAATAATAATAATAAGAATAATAGCAATAACAATAATAATTATAATGAGGCAGACATTAGGCAATAAGTATTTAAAAAAACTATTCTTTAATAAGTAAGGTTAATCTTACGTTTGTGCTCACGTGCATATCTTATACCACATGTCTGTAGCATATTTGTAACTAATTTACTAAAACTATAAAATGGATATATTTGCCCACTTCCACCATCCCTTAAATAAAAGAAAATCCCCAACTCCAACCGGTCTATGTCCACCCCATTCGAATGACGATTAATAGTGATACAAGAACTGAAATAGAAAATAAAAAAATTAATGGGGAACTAGGTTAAAAAAAAGGCAAGAGGTCGAATATTTAGGTTAAGAACCACTCAAAGGAATTATAGACATTATGATTGGGTGAGGGGGGAGGGAAGTTTGAAAAGTGATAGAAAGAAAGATTAATTTTATATATACTTAAAACTTTTGAAAGAAAAAAATATTACACATGTATTATAAGTAGGTATGTTTTTCTTTGATATACTTTCTTTAATCAATTACTATTAGTTATTTTTTAATGTAATTTTTGAGTGATCCTCTTTTCATATCAGGTCGCTTTAGTTATTTATCCTGTTGGAGACTAGGGTTAGCTTTGGTTCTTAGTTTTCCGGTTGGATGTTCTTCCTGACTACAACCCTTCCCTTATTCTGGATTTGGGACAGGCTCTGAGAAGCTGGCTTCCTCTCCCAGTGGCTAGATTAGGCACAACATAGCCTTATCTTCTTAATCACAGGGATTTTGGCTGAAAGTAAATGTACAAACCTCATTTGGCATTGAAATGTTTTTTTTTTTTTGGGGGGGGAGTGGAAGCCAAGCCCTATATCCATTGTATCACGGAGGGTGTCCATAAATTTCATTGATGCGTGTATTCTATTCAACTGAATAAAAAAGTATAATAAAATAAATAGGATGATGCAGTAGTAAGACAGATTGACAGATAGATATTAAAACAGATATAGACAGCAAAAGATACTGTCAGCTTTTTGATTGATGGGCTTTTGTGAGCTGAAATGGCATATGCATATTAATGAACTGTTTTGTTGCCTGAGGAGATTCACTCTGATGCGAATTTTTTTTTTTAATTTTAAATTTGCAGTATTCTTGCATGTGAGGAGAATAACGAAGCTCTGTGAATGCTTGGTTTGAGAGGAGATGAGAGTGGGTAAATATAAAGAGAGAGAGAGAGAGAGAGAGAGAGAGAGAGAGAGAGAGAGAGAGAGAGAGAGAGAGAGAGAGAGAGAGAGAGAGAGAGAGAGAGAGAGAGAGAGAGAGAGAGAGAGAGTCAAAGTCAAGGTCAAAAACTTTATTCCATCAAAAATGGCTATTACATGATAATTACTCTAATTACAAATGTAAAATGTCAAAATGAAACATTGAATAGAAATTCCTCTTTGGTATTTAGATAGGCCTTATAAAATTTGTAAAGCACATGATTAAAATATTTACACATTAAAACAACCATACGTACACTTCGTCTACCCTGTGCGAGGATAATTATGAGACTAAAATCACTTATTAAGTAGGTGATTTAAAAGATGAGATTTAAAAGCAGGTACTGTATGGCAGTTTTTTAAGTGTGCGGGTAAAAGTTCCAAAGTCTCGGACCCATAACATTTAAGGCTCTTGCCCCAATATCAGTCTAAGTTCTGGGCACGAGAAAAGAATTCTGATATCTGATGTTGATGTTATTGATACACACTTGCTTAACTGTTGGCAATGAGAAGAGCCATTCCGGTAGTATTCCATTATTTATTCTAAAAACTACAAGACAGATATTATATATGAACTTCATGTCCATCCTCAGCCAACCCAATCTCTCAAAGAGGGGGGTCACGTGATCATATTTATGCACCCCCCAATGACAACTCTTGCAGCAAAATTCTGGAGCTTTTTCACTCGTAACATCTGGGTCTTAGTCGTGGAACCCAAACACTCAGACAGTAGTTGAGAATACTTAAAATCAATGATTGTACTATAATTACCCTACAGTCAGGCTCGAATCTTTCATAGACTCTGTTCAAGGAAATAAGGGTCCCGTTTACTTTTTTATGTAGTTCATCGATATGAAAATTAAACGTCATGGTACTGTCCATAACAACTCCTAGATTTTTAACCTTAAGAGATGGGAAGAGTGAAACATTGTTGAAATTTATACTGATGTTCTCAGGAATGCGGGACAGGTACTGATTTGATCCAAAAATAACGAATTTAGTTTTATTTTCGTTCAGTAAGAGACCAATACTCTTAAAATAACTTTTGACACAGTTTAATATATCTTCATCCCTTTTTAAGATTTCAGGAATTCTATCAATGTCACCAGTAAGCATAATCTGGGTGTCATCAGCATACATAACAAGTAGGCAATCTCTTATAAATTGAGGTAAATCATTAACATATATTAGGAAGAGCATAGGACCCAAAATTGAACCCTGAGGAACGCCAGAACTGATATCTAAAGAAGAAGAGAGAGTCGAGCCCATTCGAACTGATTGAATTCGATCTTCCAGATAATTTTCGAACCAAAACGAGTCAGCGTAAACTTTGGAAAGTTTGGTCATTAGAATTAGATGGTGGACACTGTCAAATGCTTTAGACAAATCTAACAATAATAAAAGTGATATTTTCTTATTTTCAATAATACTATAAATTTTATCAGTAATTTTAAGTAGGGCCGTCTCAGTCGAAAACTTAGGCCGAAAACCGTGTTGTTCCTCACATAATAGGTAATTTGATTCAAGGAACTTTATCAACTGGGTGGCAACTACCTTCTCCAGTATTTTAGACAGGATGCTGAGAAGAAAGATTGGCCTATAATTTTCAACATTATTAGTATCTCCACTCTTAAGAACGGGGATGACATAGGGATGCTTCTAGAGGTTAGGATAAATGCCTGTAACAATGGATGTATTAACAATGACTAGAATGAAAAAACTGTAACTGGTAATGAGTCAATTAGGAAGCGAAGTTGTATCCCATCGGAACCACAAGAGTTTGTTCGTTTAAGGTTCTTTATGATAAGAATAAGTGTGACTAAATCGATTGGGTGCGGTCTAAAATTATTGATAATATTCCTTTCAGCTGGAGACTGGCAATTAAGTGGTTGATTAATAATCAAGTCATTATAATCTTGGGACTTTTCATATGTGGACGTACCTATTTTAGCAAAATACTTACTAAAATCATTCACTCGCTTTTCCACATTATCATTGAGAAGGTCAGAATTTTCTGAGATTTCCTCATTTGCAGGAATTATTCTTTTTATAACATACCAAGTTCCTTTGATATTTCCCCTATACTTGGAAAATTCTTCCCTGAAATGAATTTTCTTCTTTTCAGACAACATTGTTTTAGTAAGGTTTCTTTCTCTTCTATAAGCTCTGTCCATCTCGGAGTTTTTTATATAAGATTTAAATTGCCTTATGAGGTCATCTCTCCTTCTCATTTGCTCTTTTAACTGACTGAGAGTCAATCCACGGGGCAGGAGGGCGTGTCATGACTTTAGTTGTTAGAGGGGCACATTCATTTAATCATCTCGTAAAAACATCAGTAAAAGTAGAAACTTGTTAATTTGCACAATCTGTAGATAATATTGAATTTAAAATGTTGTATTCATTAAGAAGAATGTCACAAAAATAATTTTGAGAATAATTCTTAAGACAGCGGAAAGTTTTAATGATCGGCGGTCTCATATCTTTCCTGACATTAACTCTAGCTATTAGAAGCTTGTGGTCTCCCACGGGACAAGGAAACACATCGTGGTGAACTATAAAACTAGGCGTATTGGTAATTATAGGATCAATTAGGCTGGAAGAATTGGCTGTGATACGGGTCGCTTTATTCACAAGCTGACTTAAGTGGAGGGATTGAAGTAATTTCTCTACTTTATTATAAGGAAGAAAAGATTGTCATTGAAGTCGCCTACAATAATGAGAGGTTTGATCCTCAAACAGACAGCCCGATATACCTTGGAGATGTAATCAAAGGTGTCGTAAAGTGCATGAGGGTGCCTATATACA
>JAXCGZ010023606.1:17500-32689 GCA_037179515.1 Halocaridina rubra
GTTGCGAGTGAATGTGGGAAAGAGTAAGGTTATGAGGTGTACAAGATATGAGGATGGTGCTGGATTGAATGTTATGTTGAATGGAGAGACACTTGAGGAAGTTGATCAGTTTAAGTATTTAGGCTCGGTTATAGCTGCAAATGGTGGAGTGGAAACAGATGTGTGTCACAGAGTGAATGAAGGATGTAAAGTGTTGGGTGTGTTGAAAGGAGTGATGAAAAATAGAGAGTTGGAAATGAATGTTTAGAAAGTTTTGCATGAGAAAGTGGTTGTGCCAACTGTGATGTATGGATCAGATTTATGGGGTATAAAAATAAGTGAGAGACGGAAACTAACTGTGTTTGAGATGAAATGCCTGAGGAGTATGAATGGTGTATTTCTTTTGGATAGGGTTAGAAATGAAGTGGCTAGAGCAAGAACGGGTGTGAGGAGAGAAATTGCAGGCAGAGTAGATATGAATGTTCTTAGATGGTTTGGCCACGTGGAAAGGCTGGATGATGAAAGACTGCTGAAAAAGGTGATGAATGCGAGAGTTGATGGGAGAAATGCTAGAGGGAGACCTAGGTATGGATGGATGGATGGAGTAAGGAGAGCCCTGAATGATAGGAGGTTGGATGTGAGGGAAGCAAGCGAGCGTGCTTGGAATAGGAATGAGTGGCGAGCGATTGTGACGCAGCTCTGATGAGCATCTGCTGTTGCCACGGGGCTGCATCTTACAGAGGTAGCCCTGTGGTAGGGGCAGTAGGGGAGTTGGCAGTTGTGAAGCACACAGGCTGTGGAACATCCGGGAGGATTGGCTGTGGTACTCCAGCAGTACCATGTGAATGGTCGCTAGCTCCCTCGTCATTGCCCATAGAGCAAAGTAATCCCCTCATTGTTTTCTTTCTTTGATGTCGGCTACCCCCCAGTTAAAGGGGGAAACAGCCAAGGTATATATATATATATATATATATATATATATATATATATATATATATGAATCATTTTTTTTTTACCCCAACCGGGACTCGAACCTAGGACTTATGATTACTAAGTCAAGGCGCTACCACTACACCACAGAAGGTTAAAAGGAATCCAACGTTATAGCTTATATCTGTTATACTTAGGAATGAACGCATTCTATCTGAATGCCACTATGTTCATATTACAGATTCCCCAACCTCACTCGTGGCTTCATTTTAGCATTTAATTCAATTCCCAATCTCATTCGGGCCATGAAATAATCAAATAAGCACATTACATATGTGAAAGCATGAATCATTTTTTTACCCCGATCGGGGCTCGAACCTAGGACTTATGATTACTAAGTCAAGGCGCTACCGCTACACCACAGAAGGTTAAAAGGAATCCAACCTTATAGCTTATATCTGCTATACTTAGGAATGAACGCATTCTATCTGAATGCCACTATGTTCATATTACAGATTCCCCAACCTCACTCGTGGCTTCATTTTAGCATTTAATTCAATTCCCAATCTCATTCGGGCCATGAAATAATTAAATAAGCACATTACATATGTGAAAACATGAATAATTTTTATTACCCCGACCGGGACTCGAACCTAGGGCTTATGATTACTACGTCAAGGCGCTACCACTACACCACAGAAGGTTAAAAGGAATCCAACCTTATAGCTTATATCTGCTATACTTAGGAATGAACGCATTCTATCTGAATGCCACTATGTTCATGTTACAGATTCCCCAACCTCACTCGTGGCTTCGTTTTAGCATTTAATTCAATTCCCAATCTCATTCGGGCCATGAAATAATCAAATAAGCACATTACATATGTGAAAACATGAATCATTTTTTTACCCCGACCGGACTCGAACCTAGGACTTATGATTACTAAGTCAAGGCGCTACCACTACACCACAGAAGGTTAAAAGGTATCCAACCTTATAGCTTATATCTGCTATGCTTAGGAATGAACGCATTCTATCTGAATGCCACTATGTTCATATTACAGATTCCCCAACCTCACTCGTGGCTTCATTTTAGCATTTAATTCAATTCCTAATCTCATTACCCCGGTCGGGGTAAAAAAATGATTCATGTTTTCACATATGTAATGTGCTTATTTGATTATTTCATGGCCCGAATGAGATTGGGAATTGAATTAAATGCAAAAATGAAGCCACGAGTGAGGCTGGGGAATCTGTAATATGAACATAGTGGCATTCAGATAGAATGCGTTCATTCCTAAGTATAGCAGATATAAGCTATAAGGTTGGATTCCTTTTAACCTTCTGTGGAGTAGTGGTAGCGCCTTTACTTAGTAATCATAAGTCCTAGGTTCGAGTCCCCACTTTGTAGCAAGTCTTTTTGCCTAATCCTAGCAATGAAAGAGAGAGAGAGAGAGAGAGAGAGAGAGAGAGAGAGAGAGAGAGAGAGAGAGAGAGAGAGAGAGAGAGAGAGAGAGAGAGAGAGAGAGAGAGAGAGAGAGAGAGAGAGAGAGAGAGAGAGAGAGAGAGAGAGAATACATATCTACTTTGTAGCAAGTATTACACCCAGGGCTAACTGGTAAATACCAAATTCAAGTTTTTCATGTCCGAGACCCAGGACTAATATATGACCATGTGGCAATGGATAAATGACTCGAAATAGTGAAGGACATGGAAATAAAGTGAACAATTTTTAACAATTGTAATATCAATTTCTCCTAATACAATAGGAATTACAATCTGAGAATTTACAAACCTACAGATTGACAAAAACAGACCTAAACACATTAATAATAAACATAAACCTACAGATGAACAAAAACAGACAAAAACCAACAAGGAATTAATAATGATAATTAATATTTAACTGATATCAAAAGTGAAATGGAACCTGGGAGGAGAGCAATAAACTAATACCCAATAATGAATATACAATACAAAACACAAGGAGCCACAGGTGGAAGAAATATATTTGCCGGTACGGGGAAAATACTCGTGGTATATGGTGACAATCGCTGGATTGGAACTGTACTCTCTCGCCGGTCTGCCTAACCGGGTATTTAAAGCCTCGGACAGTTGGGAGGTCTAGGGGCTAAGACGGTCAGCCAATGTAAGGTCGAGGGTAAAGCTAGAAACTTCAATATGATTAACTGTTCGAGGTGAAGTCAATGCTGATTGGTTGAGTAGAGTTTTAGATAGTTAAACAGGGGTAACAAGATTGTTTTGGGTTGTAACATGCCCCCACACCAAAAACCTCTGTAGGGGAACCCAAAAGAGGTAATGAAGAGAGGCGACCACAAACAAGCAGCTCACAGTATTAGATGGGATCATCCGCCTCAAATCCAAGTGATAAGGCATCAGTGAATATATTTTCCGTGCCTCTGATATGGTGAACTTGAAGATTGTAGGTCTGAAGTAGGGGGGACCACCTAAGAATCCTTTCATTGGTTAGTTTGGTCGAGTTGATAAAGGCCAGTGGGTTGTGGTCAGTGAAGACCTGTACACAGTGAGGCGAAGCCTGAAGATAGCACTTAAACGCTTTGATTGCAAGGATGAGAGCCAGTGCCTCTTTTTCTATGGAGGAATAGGGTTGTTGATGCTTCTTCAACGTGCAGGAATAATATGCCACGGGGTGCAGTACATTGGTTTGTTGGTCGGCTTGCAAAAGTACCGCTCCCACTCCAAGGCCACTAGCATCAATTTGGAGGTGGAATGGAAGGTTGAAGTCTGGAGCTCTTAAAAAAAGTTGAGACGTTAAAAACAGTTTCAGATGTTGTAAAGCCTTTTCACATTCAGGAGTCCATTTAAAAGGCACTTTGGAACTGGTGAGGTTCGTCAACTGTGCAGCTACTGTAGAAAACTTGGCACAGAACCTTCGATAATACCCCATCATACCTAAAAAACGCATAACTTCTTTCCGGTGTTAAGGGTTGGAAATGCAATGATGGCAGACACATTGGCTGCCTTAGGATGGAGCATTTCATTTCCAATGGTATTATCAAAGTCAGATTTCTGTAGATTGATGGTAAGTCCAGCTGCTTGTAGCCACATTATTAGAGCTTGTAAATGATTGCAATGTTCTTCCCAGGAGTCTGCTACGACTACAATGTCATCCAAATAAGCAGCAGTTCCTTTCAGTCTTTGGATGATTTGGTTGATGACCCTTTGAAAAGTAGAAGGAACATTAGTCATGCCAAATGCTAACACTTCATATTGGTACAAACCAAATTGGGTGATAAAGGCAGAAATCCCTTTAGCACTCTCTGTAAGAGGTATCTGATAATACCCCTTAGTAAGATCAATGGTTGTAATAAACTGGGATTTTCCAATAGTATTTAAAAGGTCTTCTATTAAGGGGAGGGGATAAGAGTCTTTGTTAGCTACGTTATTTACTTTTCTATAGTCAGTACAAAGTCGGGAAGATCCATCAAATTTTGGCACTAAAATACATGGTGATGCCCAGGGAGACATACTTGGTTCAGTTAATCCTTGAGTTAATAGATAATCTACTTCTTTCTTCAAAATATCATTCTTATGGGAGTGTAATCTTTTATGGAGCTTGCCTAATAGGGGCTTGACATGAACTAATCAACTTTATGTCATGGTGGATATAAGTACACAATCCTGGAAAATAAAAAAATAACAGAGGGAAACTGATGCAACAGCTGAGCCAAGTCTGCCTTCTGGTTTGAATGAAGATCACCAAAATAATCATTAAGATTCTGTATTATACTGGTGTTGGAGAGAGAGCCTTGGTTACAGGGTAAGTCAACAGGTAGGCTACTCTCACCATCACCATCCAGTCCCATCTCAGTCATAGGGTTGGTGTCTGCCACACATACTGTAACTGGCGAAACAGCTCCGACATCTACCTCTGGTGATCTGGAGTAGTAAGGTTTGAGTAAATTCACATGAACCAACTGTGTTTTCTTTCTACGATCAGGTGTTGCTATGACATAGTTTAGAGAACTCAACTTTTTCTGAATTGCATATGGTCCTGAATATTCCTTCTTTAAGGGAGATCTAGGAGAGGGCAAAAAGACAATCTTGGTCCCCAGGGGCAAACGTTCTAGGAACGGCTTTCCTATCATAATGGTCCTTGGATTTCTCTTGACTGTGACTTAAATTGTCAAGAGCAAAAGTTCTTAGTTTATGAAGTTTCTTCTGAAGTCCTTCCAAGTATTTGTGGACTGTAATAGTTTCAGATGGTTTAGAGAACCACTTCTCTTTGAGGACCATTAAGTGTCCCCTAAAAGGTCGGCCATAAACTAGTTCAAAAGGGGATACTCCCAAAGATTCTTGGATTGATGCTCTATATGCAAAAAGTAACCAAGCTACTCCTTCATCCCAACAGTTACTATTCTCTAAACAATATTTTCGCAACACCTCCTTTAAAGTTTGGTGAAATCTTTCCAGACACCCCTGAGACTGTGGGTGATAGGTGGATGAAGTTACATGGGTGACTTCCAATTCAGTTAAGACCTGCTGAAAAGTTTAACTTGTAAAATTCATTCAGACTGAATTTCTTTTGGGATACCTTTGGAGGTAAACGTTCTCAAAAGTGGTTTCAGAATGGACTTAGCAGTGATATTTTTTAGAGGGAAAGCATCTGGATATCTAGTGGCAGAGTCCATGACAGTAAGTATGTACTCATTACCTTTTTTAGTCTTAGCGAGAGGCCCGACACAGTCTATAACAATTTTCTCGAAAGGTTCATGAACAACTGGAATGGAAAAAAGAGGGGCAGGGGGAATAGGCTGATTAACGTTTCCAGTGAGTTGACAAATGTGGCAAGTCTTAATGAATTGAGTGACATCCTTCTTAATTCCAGGCCAATAGAAATGTAACAGTAACTTTTTATATGTCTTCTATCAAAATGCCCAGCATAACCACCATGTGCCAATTTCAAAACAGAATGCCGTACTGAAGTTGGAAGTACTACTTGGTGAGTCTCAGACCATGAATCCTTTTTAGACAGAGAAGGGGGTCGATATGCTCTCATAAGAACACCATAACTATAATAGAAAGCAAGCAATCTATCAAGATCATCATGATCTACAGCAACATGTCGTATCACTGCCAACGAAGGATCAGAATTCTGTGCTTGTATTAGTTCTTCTTTAGACAATTGCTGGTTCAGGAGATCCTCCTGAACTTTAAGGGAAGGCAAGGGTGACAATGTATTAGGTGATTTAGACACAGCGAGTTTAGCTTGAGCCCTTGTTACTGCATAAGAAGGAAAAAGATCAGGGGATTCATCAAGAACTCTTGGAAGAGGATTATCAACAGTAGTAATATTAGGTACGGTAAGAGTTCCAGCGAGATAATTTCTCAATAATAGCCGAACTCCTTGAACAGGCAATTTACCATATTTAGCAGCTACTTTTACATTTGACTTGAACAGTGGGCACTCAAGATAAACTCGTGCAAGAGGATATGACATATGAGACGTTAAATCAGACAGTAGAACCTTCTCTCCTGTTAACTTATGACTCAGATTAGGAATAGCATCATGGACTAAAATGGACTGAGCAGCCCCAGTATCTCTAAGAATAGTTATGGGGAACGCCCGACCCTTTGGGCTAAGTGCGACATGACCCGTGAAAGTAATACATTGAGCATACTGGTCTGAGAGGAGCAAGAAGTAGAAGCAACTGGTTTAGTATTGGAATTTGTAGCAGTAGAACCCTTCTTTGAAACTTGGCACCCTGGATGTTTACACTGTGCAATGGTATGTCCTACTTTCTTGCAATAAGCACAAACTAGTTGGTTTGAATTTGACTTTATTTTCTCTCTGCCCATCATTCAATCTACTTTGGGGATCACGAGAGATAGATTTTACAAAAACACCACGATCCACCCCACACACATTCCAGGATTTCAACTGTAAGGCCTGAGCATCTGCCATTTCTGCCACCTTAAGAAGCTCCGTTATATTGCTCTCCTCTACATGTTTAAGTATAGGAAATGGTATTTTACTCTTCCATTCCTCCAAGACTATTGCATTCACGAGTTCGGAATATGTAGCGACATTTAATGATTCTAACCACTTTTTGAACTGTCGCATTTTCTCGGTGGCAAATTCCACATGGGTTTGATACTTAGCTTTAGTCATATTCCTAAATTTCTGCCTATATCCTTCGGGTGTGACTGCATGCTCAATTTGAGTTTTAACAAAATCATAGCCTTCCATTAATTCCAAACTACTATAGACTCAGAGACTTTCCCGACAATTTAGGACCTATAATGTTCATCCACTCGTCTTTTGGCCACTTCTGTTTATTAGCGATTTTCTCAAACAATTTAAAGGACCCATCAATGTCTCCTTCATCAAATATTGGTACCATAGAAGAAACTGTTGAATAGTTGTAAGATACCTATTTCTCCTTTATATTCTATCTATCTACCTTGGCTGTTTCCCCCTTTGATTGGGGGGTAGCCGACAGGTTGGCCATGGCACCAGCCGCCCGTTGAAAGACTACGACTGAAGGTATTAGGATGCAACTAGAACTGGTCCAGACAGTTCCAAGTTGAATCTTCCTTCAGGACGGTTCTTTCCTCATGCCTACATCTACACTGAATATTCTGGCATATTCATTACACATCTCTTGCTATTCCATTACATTTGACAAGTCACAACATTCTGCACATCTGTCTCTTTTACTTTCCTTTTCCTCACATTTTGTCATTATTTATGGAAGGTTCACAACTAATGGCCCCCAGTACCCGGCATAGTGGGGTGCGAAGAATCTCCGGGGTTCGTGTTGACTCCAGCATTGGCTTGAGGGCAGACACGCCTGGTGGTAGTAATGGTTCTGCTCTTAACCTTGCACCTCCTAATAGATCTGCTTCTTTCACTCTTCACTATTCAAACATTCGTGGGCTGTACTCTAATCTTTCGTCTGTGGAACAGCACTTGGGCTCTTTCCTCCCTAACCTCCTCCTCCTATCTGAAACCCAGTTGTCTATACATGCTTCCACTGACCCTTTCCAAATCTCCCACTATAATCTGTATACTCGTTTTCGTTCCAAAGGTGGGGTCTGTGCTTACTGCAACATTAACACTCCTACTGTGAGGCTCATGGACCTTGAATCTCCTGACTTTGATGTTCTCTGGCTAAAAGTCTATCTCTCCACTACCTCTATCATCCTTTGCTTCTGCTACTGTTCTCCAAACTCCACCGAGTTTGTATCTTTCTTTGAATATCTCTCCTCGTGCCATGAGTCCTTGCTATCTTCTCACCCACATGCCGAAGTTCTCTACATTGGAGACTTCAATGTACACCACAGCGAGTGGCTTCATTCTTCTCACACTGATGTGGGAGGAAGCGAGGCTCTTGCTTTCTCTATTACTCATGATCTGGAGCAAATTATTAAACATCCTACTCGTGTTCCTGATCGTCACGAACATGCTGCTAACATTCTTGACCTTTTTTTTTACTTCTAACCCTTCAAGCTACTCTTATTCCGTGCTTTCCCCTCTTGGTAAATCTGACCACTCCATGATCTCTGTCTCTTCCATTTTCGCTCCCCCTCCACCAATCCCTCCTACTCAACGCCGCCTTTGGCACTTCGAGCGAACTCAATATGAAAATTTGCGTAACTTTCTCTTTGACTTTCCATGGGATGACTACTGCTCTCGGTCCCGCAACCCTGATCGGGTAGCTGTAAAAGTTGCCGAGATCATGACCGCTGGAATGGAGGTGTACATCCCCTCTTCTACAAAAACTTTCTCTCCCCCTAAACCTTGGTTTGACCGTGCCTGCTCCATGGCTATCCAGGCTAGGAATCAGGCTCACCGATCTTACCAAGCCTCTCCTTCTGATTTAACTCGCTCTGCTTTTATTATAGCTAGGAATCACTGTACAGCTCAGATTCGAAGGTCTAAGGCTTCCTTTATAAGAACGAAAGTTGATGACCTTAACTCCTCTCCCACTGACAAATGCTTCTGGTCCTTAGCCAAAAACCTCTCCAAAAACTTCTGTAACTCAAGCTTTCCCCCTCTCATTCGTTCTGATGGTTCTATAGCTTGCTCTCCCACTGACAAAGCCACTCTCTTTGGCTCTCATTTTTCTGCCAACTCTTCTATCAACGATTCCAGCACACCTGTTCCTCAGTCTTTTCCCCTCTCTAACCCTATGCCCTCCCTTATCCTTTCTTCAAGCAAAGTTCATAAGGTTCTTCGCTCTCTAAAGACAAACAAGGCATCTGGTCCCGATGGTATCCCTGCAAGGTTCCTTAAGGAATTTGCAGATGAACTGGCTCCCGTGCTTTGCCGTCTTTTTCGCCTCATTCTGTCAACCAGTATCTATCCTTCATCTTGGAAGCATGCTCTAGTTCAACCTGTTCCTAAGAAGGGTGACCGCTCTATTCCTTCTAACTACCGACCTATTGCTCTAACCTCCTCTATTGCTAAAGTTTTCGAAACTTTGCTCAATGCTCACTTCTTGAAACGCCTTGAATCTAACTCACTTATCTCCGATCACCAGTATGGCTTCCGCAAGGCAAGATCCACTGGTGATCTCCTGTCCTATCTTACTCATGTATGGTCATCTTCTCTGAGGAACTCTGGGGAATCCTTTGTCGTCGCCCTTGATATCTCTAAGGCTTTTGACAGAGTCTGGCACAAGGCTCTGTTGGCCAAACTCCCTGCCTACGGCTTTACCCCTTCTTTCTGTTCTCTGATTTCCAGTTTTCTTACTGACCGTTCTATATCTGTAGTTGTTGATGGCACGACATCTAGCCCTTTCTCTTTGTCCAGTGGTGTTCCACAGGGCTCTGTTCTTTCACCTACTCTCTTCCTTCTCTTCATCAATGATCTTCTACAGTCCCCATCTTCCTCTCTTCTTCATGCCTTTGCCGATAACTCTACCCTTCACTTTTCCTCTGCCTTTTCTTCACAACCTTCATCTGTTACTCGTAATCAATCTCGTATCACTCTTTCTTCTACTCTTAACTCCGATTTGCAGAGAGTATCTGAATGGGGCACTCAAAATTTAGTTAAATTCAATGCCTCCAAGGCACAGTTTCTGGCTATCTCTTTATCTTCTTCTCCTCCAGATAACCCTATTGTCTTCGAAACTAATGAAATTTACCCTCTTAACTCTATCAATATATTAGGAATCCACATAGCCTCTAACTTGTCTTGGAGGAATCACATAATCCAAATTTCTAAATCTTCATCCAAAAAATTGGGGGTTTTGTTTCGTTTTCGTTATTACTTTTCCTCATTGCAGTTACTTAAAATTTACAAAGGTCTTATCCGCCCCTGCTTAGAATACTGCTCACACATCTGGGGTGCTTCTTCCTTTACTTATCTTCTTGATAGGGTTCAATCTAAGGCAGTCAGACTTATTAATGATCCTTCTCTTACTTCTAACTTGGATTCTCTCTCTCTTCGCCGTAAGGTATCTTCCCTTTCGCTTTTCTATCGCTACTACTTCCATCGCTGCTCTGATGAGTTGGCGAATTGCATCCCTCCTCCACTGCCGAGGCCGCGTAACACTCGCCAAGCGGCCTCATCTCACAGGTACTGTGTTGAGATTTGTAGCTCGCGGATTGGTCGGTGCAGCGACTGCTTCTTCCCATCTACCTCCAGACTCTGGAACTCTCTTCCTCCTCCTGTCTTTCCTAGTTCTTATGACCTTTCATCCTTCAAAAAGCAGATCTATCGTCATCTCAGAGCCTAGTCCTCCATATCTCTGGGTCCTCTTTACTTTGACTGTTTTTTCTGTCTGTCGTTTTCCTTTGTGTGACATTACCTCATCTCAGCCTTGCCCTTAACTTTTTCTTTTCCTTCGTCTTGGTATTTCCTCGTGCCCGGGCCTTTGTCGATGAGGGCAGTTTCTGCCTGTCCCGGTGTCACACTCTTAAAAAAAAAAAAAAGATAGTTCTATGTCCTTATGCTTACCAACCTGTTCCAACTCTCAATTTTAATTCTTTTTCTACATCTGATTTTTTTTCGTTTCTATTTCTAATTTTAATTCCCTTTCTCTCATTTCTGCTTCTATTTTTAATTTTAATTCCCTTTCTCTCGCTTCTACTTCTAATTTTCTCGATTCTACCTCCATTTTATACTTAAGTTCTAATCTATACTTCTCTAACTCGAGCGAAGAAGAGGGGTCAGCTTTCGGAGTAGCATTATCAATAGGAGCTACTTCAATTTTATTTGCCTTACGAATCTCGTCTGGATCGGAATCTTCCTCGGTATCCTCAGGTAATGAAACATATTCGGCAATTACTTCAAGAACACTTTGTTTTATTAAACGTTTCGAAGCAAGTTCTTTAACTGTTTTCTTAGTTACCTTTTAGGGGTGAGTTGGAAGAGCAATTTTATCATGTTCAGCAATCTTTAGCCAATCGGATTTTCTAATGTCACTTGATCCCAAGAGGGAGACCAAGAAAACTGACTTATCAAATTCTTTACTAGCCATGACGTTTATTAATCAAAACTTTAGGAAAAATGAAGCGAGGAAGCTCTGGGAAAATACAGTAGCGATAGTCAATCACGACCTCGGAATCTATGGTTTACTATACCCAAATCCTTTAACACTAGAGTATTAACGACTTCTTAGGCAGAGACACTAGAAACTGGCATGGGTGATGGGATTATACGTATCCCGATACTTGAGTAGAGTACTTTAAAACTTGAATACTTGTGAGAGTACGTTGAATATTGATACTTGAATAAAGAGACTTGAAAATATAAAGCACTCCGAAAAATTTAACTGACGATTCTTGAAAAAAACCTAACAAGCCATTTAATACTGATTCATGAGATTAATTAGGTTAACAAAGTTAACGAGTCTTTGAAGAACGTATAGAAAACTACCGTCAACCTACGTTCAGATTAGTGTTTACTTTGCGGCTACCACGCAAGATAACGAGTATACACTAATGACCAACGATCATCACACACTTGTTACGGTTGTTACGATTTGTACTTCTTATAACAAAAGGCACAGACAATAATTACACTAAAAAAAATTTGTTTAACAAAAATAAAAACTCAAGAATTTACTGTTCACTTTCCTGAAATCATAATACAATTGTTAAAACAATACGGGAATAAGGGAGAAGTTAACGTAAACTACTTTACCTTTAGCAAAGATCCTGGCAAGGTCGCCAATATATTACACCCAGGTCTGACTGGTAAAAACCAAATTAAAGTTTTTCATGCCCGAGACCCAGGACTAATATATGACCATGTGGCAATGGATAAATAACCCGAAATAGTAAAGAGCATGGAAATTAGGTGAACAATATATAACAATTGTAATATCAATTTCACCTATACAATAGGAATTACAATCTGAGACTTTACAAACCTACAGATTAACAAAACAGACATAAATACATTAATAATTAATATAATAATTATTATAAAGCTACAGATTAACAAAAACAGACGTAAGCACATTAATAATGAATATAAACCTACATATTAAAAAAACAGACAAAAACCAACAAGGAATTAATAATGATAATTAATATTTAACTGATATCAAAGGTGAAATGGAACCTGGGAGGAGAGCAATAAACTAATACCCAATAACGAATATACAATACGAAACACAAGGAGCTTCAGGTGGAAGACATAATTAGCCGGTACGGGGAAAATACTCCCGGTATGTGGTGACGATCGCTGGATTGGAACTGTACTCTCTTGCCGGTCTTCCTAACCGGGTATTTAAAGCCTCGGACAGTTGGGAGGTCTAGGGGCTAAGACGGTCAGCTAAAGTAAGGTCGAGGGTAAGGCCAGAAACTTCAATATGATTGGCTGTTCGAGGTGAAGTGAATGCTGATTGGTTGAGTAGAGTTATAGGTAGTTAAAACGGGGTAACAAGATTGTCTGGAGTTGTAACACAAGTCTTTTTGCCTAATTTTAAGAATGAAAGAGAGAGTCAAAGTCAAAGTCAAAGTCAAAAATTTTATTCCATCAAAAATGGCTATTACATGATAATTAATCTAATTACAAATTACAATGTAAAATGTCAAAATAAAACAAATGAAATTTGCAAAGCACAAAATCAAAATATTTACACATTAAAATAGGCATACATACACTTCGTCTACCCAATGGGAGGATAATAATGAGACTAAAATCACTTATTAAGTAGGTGATTTAAAAGATGAGATTTAAGTGAGGGTAATGTTTGGCAGCTTCTTAAGTTTGCGGGTAAAGAGTTCCAAAGTCTCGGGCCCATTACATTTAAGGCTCTTGCCCCAATATCAGTGGAAGTTCTGGGCACGTAAAAAGAATTCTGATATCTGGTGTTGACGTTATTGATACGCACTTGATTAACTGTTGGCAATGAGAAGAGCCATTCCGGTAATATTCCATGATTTATTTTAAAAACTAAAAGACAGGTATTATATATGAACTTCATGTCCATCCTTAGCCAACCCAATCTCTCAAAGAGGGGAGTCACGTGATCATATTTATGCACCCCCCCTATGGCAACTCTTGCAGCAAAATTCTGGAGCCTTTTCACTCGTAACATCTGGGTCTTAGTCGTGGAACCCCAAACACTCAGACAGTAGTTGAGAATACTTAAAATTAATGTTTGTACTACAATTACCCTACAATCAGGCTCGAATCTTTTATAGACTCTGTTCAAGTAAATAAGGGTCCCGTTCACTTTTTTATGTAGTTCATCGATATGAAAATTAAATGTCATGGTACTGTCCATAATAACTCCTAGATTTTTAACCTTATTAGATGGGAAGAGTGAAACATTGTTGAAATTTATACTGAAGTTCTCAGGAATGCGGGACAAGTATTGATTTGATCCAAAAATAACAAATTTAGTTTTATTTTCGTTCAGTAAAAGACCATTACTGTTAAAATAACTTTTGGCACAGTTTAATATATCTTCAGCCCTTTTTAAGATTTCAGGAATTCTATCAATGTCACCAGTAAGCATAATCTGGGTGTCATCAGCATACATAACAAGTAGGCAATCTCTTATAAATTGAGGTAAATCATTAACATATATTAGGAAAAGCAGAGGACCCAAAATTGAACCCTGAGGAACGCCAAAACTGATATCTAAAGAAGAAGAGAGAGTCGAGCCCATTCGAACTGATTGAATTCGATCTTTCAGATAATTTTCGAACCAAAATGAGTCAACATGAACTTTGGAAAGTTTTCTCATTAGAATTTGATGGTGTACACTGTCAAATGCTTTAGACAAATCTAACAATAATAAAAGTGATATTTTCTTATTTTCAATATTACTATAAATTTTATCAGTAATTTTAAGTAGGGCCGTCTCGGTCGAAAGTTTAGGCCGAAAACCGTGTTGTTCTTCACATAATAGACAATTTGATTCAAGGAAATTTATTAACTGGGTGGCAACTACCTTCTCAAGTATTTTAGACAGAATGCTGAGAAGAGAGATTGGCCTATAATTTTCAACATTATTAGTATCTCCACTCTTAAAAACGGGGATGATATAGGGATGCTTCCAGAGGTTAGGATAAATGCCTGTAACAATGGATGTATTAACAATGACTAAAATGAAAAATACTGTAACTGGCAATGAGTCAATTAGGAAGCGAAGTTGTATCCCATCGGAACCACAAGAGTTTGTTGGTTTGAGGTTCTTTATGATAAGAATAAGTGTGACTAAATCGATTGGGTGCGGTCTAAAATTATTGATAATATTTCTTTCAGCTGGAGGCTGGCAATTATGTGGTTGATTAATAATCAAGTCATTATTATCTTGGGACTTTTCATATGTGGACTTACCTATTTCAGCAAAATACTTATTAAAATCATTCACTCGCTTTTCCACATTATCACTGGGAAGGTCAGAATTTTCTAAGATTTCCTTATTTGCAGGAATTATTCTTTTTATAACATTCCAAGTTCCTTTGATATTTCCCCTATACTTGGAAAATTCTTCCCTGAAATGATTTTTCTTCTTTTCGGACAACATTGTTTTAGTAAGGTTTCTTTCTCTTCTATAGGCTCTTTCCATCTCGGAGTTTTGTCTATCAGATTTAAATTGCCTTAGGAGGTCATCTCTCCTTTTCATTTGCTCTTTTAACTGAGAGTCAATCCACGGGGCAGGAGGGCGTGTCATGACTTTGGTTGTAAGAGGGGCACATTCATTTAAACATCTCGTAAAAACATCAGTAAAAGTAGAAACTTGATAATTTACACAATCTGTAGTTAGTATTGAATTTAAAATGTTGTATTCATTAAGAAGAGTGTCGCAGAAACAATTTGAGAATA
>JAXCGZ010023607.1:10000-15000 GCA_037179515.1 Halocaridina rubra
TTTTGTGTTTAATAATTACATAAAATCAAGCTTTCACTTTCCACTGAAAGCATTTTCAATATTCCAGTGTATTTTCCATTTCAACAGGAAAGTTCATTAGGATCTTGCAGATGCTTTCAGTAGAAGCGGTAAATTGATTTTATGTGATTAATTATTAAACAAACCCATAAAAATAAATTGTAGATTCTATAGCCAGTTTGAAGATATCATTGAATTCCCAACTCTGATTATTATTATTATTATTATTATTATTATTATTATTATTATTATTATTATTATTATTATTATTATTAGTATTATTATTATTATTATTATTGGTTCCTTTTCTTGGTATGTACTGTTATATGATTGTTGTTGTTGTTTTTTAAGCTAAGCAGTATACTTTATTTGTCATGTGTCTTTGAAAAGGTGTGGTGTTTTGATTTTTGCATTTTCACAGTTGTTTTAGGACCAAATCCTCTCTCTCTCTCTCTCTCTCTCTCTCTCTCTCTCTCTCTCTCTCTCTCTCTCTCTCTCTCTCTCTCTCTCTCTCTCTGAGCGGTTGACCTCTGCCGATGGTCACTCCTGGAGGCCACTGGCGCACTAAGAAAGAAAGTTCTTGGAGTCTTTTGTCTTCTTGGTCAACTCTTTTAGTGCCCTCTTGACCACCCTTAAGATCTGGTGTACCTTGTTCTGAGTTCTGGAGGACCTGGAACCCCGGTACACACCACTCAACTTCATCCTCACCATCAGCTTCATTATCGCTATTTAAGTGTTCATAGCTTTTTCTGAAGTCATCGTCAAAATTGGATATCACCTGAAGACCCTTCTTATGGGATCCAAACGTCCCATAACTTCTATCCTTTTATCCTCTGGTACAGTAGGATTAGCTTCATTACTTTCCTATTTCACCTCTGCTGACAGAAGGATTCAAGAAAGGTTGCAAGGATATCTTCCCCCAGTAGCCAGCTTGACCAAAGAATTTTGTGAATCAAGTGACCGGCAAAGGATTGCAGTTCTTGATAAACAAAACAAAGCCTGAACAGTGTGTGTGTTTTTTTTTCACGAAGTCTTTCTCGCATGAGCCTTATATTTCAAGTTCAGTTCGTCTCACAGTAGTCTGACATTTTTCAACTTCACCGCTGGACCTTCTTTGCCATCCTCAACTTTATTACTGAACTGGTTTTATTAGGTGGTACTTTTTCGCATTCACCGTTGGTCATTTTGTGTCATCCTCATGTTTTTAGTTGTGTTTAGTATACATTGAATAGTTCAGGGTTAATGGAAAACTCCTTCTCTGTATTTTCCAAGTTCCACAGATACCTTTTCGTTGTCCATTTAGCTTAGTTCAAGAAAATCTAAGAGTATCTTTCAGAAAAGTGATATTTCCGTTATCATAATCGTCTTTTACAGCTAGCTAAGGCCAGTGAAACCATCTAAATTGTAATACAGGGCAAGTGTAAAATAAGTTTTAAAAGTTTCTCGGTAAGAAAGTCTTTTTATGCGCCATCCATTTGAATATGCTGACATTGTTCACCTCTTTAAGAACTGTTCAATAAAAGGATCTACGTCTTTTATGTGAGGGAGGAGATGTATAATACTGTCCTGAATTAGAACTGACGTGTTTCTTAGCTGATACTAATAGCCATCAACCGAAGAAATCCAAAAACTTTCATGCAAGAAAAGACCGAGTTGTAATAATTTACACTGAGTCTCTCTATAGGGCTATAGAAACCTGCTATCGAAGATACGGAATAATTATATTCACATATTTCTGCGTAAACTGCTACTACAGTAAATTAGAAGACATTTGAACATATCGAAATCTTAACTGTGCAAAACCTGTTCAGTCAGTTCCCAGGGAACTGATGAAGGTCTGTGTTTATGCGTCTTCGGGGCATCAGAGCTCTCATATGTATACAAACTTAGTTTAGTGGGCATTAGGAGAACAGTACCGATATTCAAGTTATTCATCCTCAACTTTATATATATATATATATTCAGGTGTATGAAATCAACTGCCTTTTTACCTGTGTGCTTCAAATGTGTCATTATGCTTGCAAGGATTATTTATAATCAAGCTACAATATAAGCTGTGGATCAAAGCCTGTGCTTTAGTGAAAGAGAAAAAGTGAAATACGACAGGCTGAAAATAAAGGAAATTAATGCCAAAACTTATAAAAGAAAAAATAGCCAATGCATATAAATTTTACTACGCCATTAAATAATCAGAATAAAATTTAACTGTGTAAACAGAATACATCAGGAAACAGTTGGTTGCCTCAAAGTATCGCTTAGAAAATTTTTACATCCATATTAAACCTTTTTTGAGCAGGAATACATAGCAAGATGAGACTCCAAAATTCTATATTTTTATTCCCTATAACATAATCGTGTGTTTTGGGACAGTTTTGTAATGAAATAAACAAACGTGAGCCATTTGGAGCCAGAAAAGTCTGAGCTTTATTTGATACTAATCATAACTTCAATCTCAGAAGGACGTAGGAAACCCAGCATTATCAATTTCACCGCAAAGTGACCCTTGGGTTCTGAAAGAGCGATTAAAGCGCATTTATGAGAATGTCTCATCGAAATCATCGTTTAGGACTGCGTTAAGGGTTGTTCAGCGCGTGAAAACAAGAGATCCCTTTGTGTAATGATTAGTGTTGGTTTACATCGATTAGTTGGATAAAAAAAAATAATAATAATAAATATTCAGACCATAGGGGTCGAGGGGCCTGAGTGTGAATATTGATAACCTCCACGTGATAAAATACGTCGATAGTTAAATAATTATAATATAAATCACATTAATCCCCTAATAATAAACTCCGTTCTACCCAATCCAGCAAAAAATATCTGTCAACAAAACCACAAGGAAAAACCAGGTCAACTTGTGGGGATATATAATAGTAATAAGACGACTGACTGTAGCTGGTTCGTGTTCATGAACTAATGTTATCATAAATTCACCCGTTGCAGAAGAAACTCCAATAACACTCCCCCCCCCCAGCACCCTTCTTCCTTAGGACTCGTGAAACTAGGACATGAACTTCAGCGGGGTAGTATGCCATCGATTGGCATAACAAAATAGGAGTTTGACGTCGCTATCAGTGCTATTATGACCATCTGTGTCTTACGGGAAAGGCGTCTCATTACCTTTTGACCCTACATTTACAACACACATACACGCACTTCCCGGTTACCCCAGTTCTTCTTACTCTCTCAGGCATTAATTCTACGGTATCCTTTCTCCACCTCCTTCCACTTGGTCATTAACGAGGTGGCAGTGAAATCCTAGACTGACGCGAACGAAGATGGATTTACACTGAAGACGAAACGATTGAGTACCAGAGAGAGAGAGAGAGAGAGAGAGAGAAAGAGAGAGAGAGAGAGAGAGAGAGAGAGTACACTTGTACAACCTCAAAAGGGAGGTAGTAATTATTATTAACTGGTGCCTGAGTTGAGTTCCCCTTGAACCAGTTGGTAAAACTTGATTTGCTCCTGCTGTCTTATTCTTCCTTATCCTTTCGTGTTCATTTATTATTAATGCTTTATTTACCTCGAATTTCCTCTTGTGTTTCATATCAATCAGACAGATTTGACATTGCATAACACACATGGCCTGCTATGAAAGAACAACTGAATTTCCAATACCTTGAAATAAATAATATTTTTGAAAAAAAAAGAATCTAAACCTTTTCAGCATATATAGACTGCTTTTTTTTTATTTAATTTTCTTGGTGTTATACCAGTTTTTTTTTAAAGCCATGAAATAACCCAGATATGGTGCATTTTGGACGCTCACCTGTAAACATTATATGTGAATAGTCAACAACTATGCTCTGACGACATCGGTTACTAAGTTCATCATTATTAAGATAAAGTAAAACTTTTTCACTAAGTTACTCTCACACCCACACACACAAAAAAATTATTCTTATTACCAGATCTACCAACGTCAATCGTAGGGAATGAGTGCTAGATTCAACAATTGAGGATTATTGCAGTTGTATGTAATTCCTCAGTTTGACACGCACCTCCTGTCATTCCCCCAAAATCCCTTCCCCCTCATGCCTGCTCTTCAGAGGCTATATAAGGGACGGTGCCAGAAACAGTGACAACATTCATGTAACGTCGGAGGTGGGGCAGCTAGAGTCTGGGAAATCGTGTAGGAAGATCTGTTGCTTACTTGCTAAGTCTCTCGAATAAAAAAAAAAATCTTGAAAAATAATCAAATCTTCTAAATGATTCTTGGTATAGGGATTTCTTTGGCATTCCTGAAAGTGAAATCTGACCTCCCAGAAGCTAACGTAATAATAAAAAACAAATCTATGTAGAAATAGAGGAAAACGAAGTAAATGAGCTAGCCACACCAGTACCCAAGTAAAATTGTAGCCTTTATTTCTGATAGTTCTTTTGAAGTATTACCGCTGTCTTCCGTTGACAATATCAGTTATCGTAAAAGATACTTATTATTATAAAGTCGGTACAAAAGATTTATCTCGTGAATACGGAGAAAGACCAACGGGATTTGGTCACTAGACTTTGAAATAAACAGGAACAGGAACAGTCATCATTGAAAATCTCAGGAGAGAGAAATAAAATCCCAATTCTACACTAAGTATATGAATATATAAGGAAAGAGAAATTATAGATACATACTACAGATATATATATATATTCTACAGAGATTTATAGTTTCAACGCCCTTTAACCTGTTACGTGCATCTTGGTACATCCAATCGGCGATAACCGCATTTAAATTTGTCCCGGTACCCCAGGTATTACCAACACACAAGGAATACATACCGGTATTACTCCTGCCCCATTCTCTTATCACGTACTGACGAACCAACCATCTAAACCGGTCCCAACTCTTTTTCCGCCGACAGTCTCTCACCAGCAGGAGTGAGAAGAAGAAGGAGGCGTTGACGGAGGGGCTGCTCTTCGTAGTGTCACAACGCCTTCACTTTCTCCGAGGAACGTTTGGGTGTCTGGGGAACGAGAATCTTTTCTCT
>JAXCGZ010023607.1:20000-25000 GCA_037179515.1 Halocaridina rubra
CCCCAACGTTCTCATATAATTTATACATTGTTTTTATATTTATACATACATACATATACCTTGGCTGTTTCCCCCTTTAATTGGGGGGTAGCCGACATCAAAAAAGGAAAACAGTTTATAGAATTAGCATTACTAAAAATCTAGACACCAAGTACGTGGCTTTCATGTCTGTGTAAATTCCTCCTTATTGATATTTTGAAAGGAATTTTCTCCCTCTTCCCTTCCTCAAAAAAAAAAAAAAAAAAATCTTCAATTGGAAGGTGTCCCGCTATCTTCTTTGGAAATGCTAAACCCAAAATTATAATCTTTTTAGGTAAATTTTCTTTTTCAGCCTACCGGCGATTCCACTCCCCTCATGAACGCATTCCCCATACGTCTGATATATTTGTCTCATGCTTTGTCAAGTTCATAATTAGATTAAAACTTTATTTTCAAGTGCGTCATCCTCAACTGCAAGTTATGAATAAATGATATATAACAATAATTGTTATGCTTTAGTTCTGATAACTGAATTTCTCATGTGAAATGTACTGACAGACAAGTTTTTTTTTTTTTTTTTATTAATTGGTCCTCCGAGAAAAGTACGCAATTTACTTCTTACTTCAGTTTATATTATAGTTTTTGGTCTGTGCTGAAAGTATATTTTTTTCTCGACCCTTGCTTATTTACAATGAATGCCTTTAAAATTTTAAAGATTTAAAACTATTCCATAAGTCGACAATTATTTTTATTATTAAAGTTATTCATGTCGTGTATTAACATATATTCATTATGTGCAATTACACACAAAAATAGGTCCATATACAGGCATTTCACGACTACATTATTAAAAGTCAAAGTGGGCCAGCGAGTTGAAGATCCTACAAGTGGCCACTGCCGTAAAGAAAAAAAAAGTGAGAGACTGCTGTAAACGATGTCAAATATGGGAGTTTATGTTGTGAAATTTGCTTATGAGTCCCTAGTTCATTATTCTGTATATTGAACGAAATGCTTAACACGAATTGTAGCCCCTACACGTAGATACGTACACACATTGAAAAATATAGGTTAGCACATTTTATTTCTTCCTAATTCATTTTTCGTTATTTTCAACTCACTAATTTGTATTTTAAGTCACATGCTTAGGTAGCTGAACAACTGAGAATGTGTACTTCAATCTCTCATTTTGATTCTAGATCATAACTGCTCTGATTTTAGCTAATGATAAAAATGTAATGATTACTGAATTTGCTCCAGGATATGCTTTGGCATAATGCAAGTTATCGGGAGCCCAAAGCAGTAGCCTAGGATCAGGATTTACAGTTATTATTATTATTAAAAAAATTATTATTATTATTATTATTATTATTATTATTATTATTATTATTATTATTATTATTATTATTATTACTATTATTATCTGCAGGACAGTGTTAACTGCGAGATATTTAATTAATATGTAATAAGCATGACCTGTGTTCAAGTGTCTCACCTATTAATAACACCGTAGAACCTTGATATTTGTGGTAACTTTTGTCGGATTCAATGTTTTACTAGAGGTCAGAAATCGTTGGAGTGTAATTCTAAACTCTTAAAATTTAGTTTATATTTATTTTTTATTTTTTGTATTAGGTTAGGTTTTTTTTTTTTTTTTTTAAGAGTGTGACACCGGGACAGGCAGAAACTGCCCTCATCGACAAAGGCCCGGGCACGAGAAAATACCAAGACGAAGGAAAAGAAGGTTAGGTAGATCAAGTAAAATTGTTAGGTTAGCCAAGGTTAGGTTAGGCAAATTAACCTAGCCTAATATAGCCTAACTTAACCTAATCTAACCTTACAGTTTACGGGGTCATTCAATGTACTGGGAGTCGTTACTTTTACTTGATCTGGTTAATGTGCATCAGTGGTACCTATTATATTAAGCCTTCGGGATATAATTTTCAGTTATGACCTAAACTGCAGTTTTGATCAATTTTACCGTATTCATTCGCGATTAGACTACCCGTCCAGTCTTGGCAGAGGGGCGAGGAGGAAAATCTCTGCTGTTTATAATATGAAGGGGATGTGATTCAACTGTTTAAATATTTTCCCCCGAGCATTTTTTTTTTAATTACCCTCTTAGTCTTATCTTTGCAAAGAAAGGGATCCTCTGCTGTTAACAAATTAAATGAATCTGAGGGAATATGTTTCGTGCAGCTTTGTAATCTTTTAATCTGTCAAACTAACAACTGTTTAATGTTAGTCAAAATGGTCGTGACACAGATCGATGCGTATCACCAGTCTTTCTCCTTCCTCATTCACCCTTGGCATTGGCTTGTCTCCTCCCACCCACCCACTTCTTTTGCTAATCATATTTTTGGATGAATAATGATGCTACTTTGCTCTCTTTCTTCCTTTTGTTTTATTATATTATTATTATTATTATTATTATTATTATTATTATTATTATTATTATTATTATAATTATAATATATATATATATATATATATATATATATATATATATATATATATATATATATATATATATATAATATATATATATATATATATATATATATATATATATATATATATATATATATATATATATATATATATGTATGTATGTATGTATATATATATATATATATATATATATATATATATATATATATATATATATATATATATATATATATATATATATATCTGCACAGACAGTGTCGAAGGCCAAAATGTCGAAAGACAAAATGATGAAAGTCTAAGTGTCGAAAGATTAGGTTAGGTTAGGTTAGGTTGGGTTAGGTTCTTTCGACACTGACCTTCGACATATTGTCTTTCGACACTTTGACCATCGACACTGTCCTACTACCATATATATATATATATATATATATATATATATATATATATATATATATATATATATATATATATATATATATATATATATATATATATATATATATATATCTATATATATATATATATATATATATATATATATATATATATATATATAACGCGCGCTTGCGCGAACGGCATATACACGTGTATAGGTGTGTGTGTGTTATTCAACCCCCTTTTAATCCCAATATAGCTCTACAACTGTTGATATATTTATGAGCTATTGTTTACCATTATGATCGAGATTTCTTTTTATATGCATTAATTTCGCCATATTTGGAACGAAGTTGAAACTTGACACACATGCATGTAGGGGATGAAGTGATTGCTTCTGCCCACTTCAAGGTCAACAAACTTGATTGCGATAGTGTATTGTAGATTCGCAATAATAATAATAATAATAATAATAATAATAATAATAATAATAATAATAATAATAATAATAATGGGGGGTGTTCTGTCAAGAGAGATCCAGCCAGAACTCTAGTCTTTGGGTCTCTAAATATGTTTGGTTATGGTGCAAGTGAAAGTAAGAGGAAGGTGATAGGGAGTATGATTGTGGGGAGAAAGATGAATGTGAGGTGACATTTGGGAGTGTGGTAGATAATGAGTCTGAAGTTGAAAGAGGGAGAGAAAGAGAGGCAGTGGCTCTGTTGGTAAGTAAAGAGATAAATGTGTTTGGTGGATTGAAGGGAAGTTTCATCTCAAATAATAGTGGTTAGAATTAGACTGGGATGCAAGGTTTGGGCGTTTTTTGAGTGGCTAATGGCCCTGGCAATAAAAGAAGTGAGGAAGAAAGAGAAGAATTTTGGATGAAATTGAATCAGTGTGTAGAAAACTTGGGAATGAATGTGATATTAATGCCAGATTTGAATGCTAGAGTAGGGAATGAACCAGTGGATGGTGTAAATGAGAAGTATGGAGTACTTAGTACGAATGAGAGTGGAGAAAAAAATTACAGAAATGTGTACTGAGAGAGAGATGTTGATTGCCAATACTGTGTTTAAATAGAAGGATGTGCACAAGTATACCAAAGCCAGAATAGATAATGGAAGAGTTGTGAACAGAGGATTAATGGATTATGTTGCAGAGAACAGGAAGATTTTTGGAAGAGTATTGGATGTGAATGTACCGAAAGGAGCTAATGGTGAAATATCTGATCATTATTTAGTGCAAAATAGAGTGAGAGTGAGAGAAGAGTGGAGAAAGAGGAGATGCTAGAGAGGAAGACAAGTTCTAAAAGTAAATGAACTGAATAAGAAAGAGAAAAACTGAGTAGAAGGTTAGTCAGAGCAATGTGTGGGATTTAGTGAAAGAGGAAGTGGAGGAGGGAGTGGAAGAAGAATGGAGTTGTTTCAAGGAGGAAGTTATGAAGTGTGCAGAGGCAGTATGTGGAAGGAGGTTAATAGGTGGAAGCAAAAGGAAAGGTAGTGAATGGTGGACTGAGGGGGTGAGTGCAATAGTGGCTGGAAAGATACATGCTTTTGAGGTATGGTTGCAGATAGGTAATGCAGAGACATATGAAAGGAATAGTGCAAAGAGGAGGTTAACAAAGTGCGTGGTGAGGGAGACAAATAGAGAAGCAGTTGTAAGGTTGGGTAGGAGCTTTTCTGAGAAATTTGAGAGGAATAAAAAGATATTTTGGATGAAAGTGAAAAGAGTGCAGAAAGGTGAGACTGGTGGAGAGGGTGAGAGGAGCAGATGAGCATTTGCGAATAGACAAAATAAAGGTGACAAAGAGATGGGCTGAGCATTTCAAAGAACTGCTAAATGAGGATAATAGTTGTGGGAAATATATGGAGATGCCAATGTTAGGTGATGAGAACGATAGAGCAATAAAAAAAGAGGAAGTACATTTGGCTCTGAGAGTAAAGGAAGCTGATAAAGCACCAGGGATAGATGTGTGCCATGTAGAGTGCTTGCCAAAAGATTGGGAGCCATTAGCAGAATGAATGGTTAGGTTGTTGAATGTATATTTTAGGAAAGGGAGGGTTCCATTTGATTGGAGGAGTGCATGTGTAGTTCCACTTTACAAAGGGAAAGGAGATAAGTATGACTGTAATACTCTTAGTTCTAGACGAATTAGTTTGTTGAGTGTACTTGGTAAGGTATATGGAAGAGTGATAATTGAG
>JAXCGZ010023608.1:12500-15000 GCA_037179515.1 Halocaridina rubra
TACCCTGAGCGTGAAAAAAATGGGAAAAAGATGGGCTGAACCAAGTATCAGATGGTGGAAGTTGAGGAGGAAGGAATGTTGGATAAAATTCAGTGAGGATATGGAACGGGGACTGGGTGGTGGTCAAGAGGAGCTGTACGACTGGGAAACTATTGTAGAAGTGGTGAGGGAGTCAGGCCAGAAGTTTCTGGGTGTGGTTTTTGGGTAAAGGAGAGATGATAAGAATACTTGGTTGTGGATTGAAGAGGTTTTGGAAAGTATATGGGATAGCCAGAGTAATTACGAAAGTAGACAAGATTATATGGAGATGCAGAGTAAGTTGAAGAAGGGGGTGGCAAAGGCTAAGATGAAGGCTTATTATGAGTTGCATGAGAAGTTAGTCTCGAGTGAAGGAGAAAAGGTCTTCTACCAATGAGTCTGACAAAGGGACCGAGGTGACAAGGATGTACATCATGTTAGACTAATAAGGGATGCAGATGGAAATGTGCTGGAAAGGAAAGAGAATATGTTGAGAAGGTAGAAAAAGTATTTTTGAGGAGCTGATGAATGAAGAAAATTAAAGAAAAAAGGCTGGATAATGTGAAGAGAGTGGATCAGGACTTAGAGTGGATTTGTGAGGAAGAAGTGAGGACAGCTATAAAAAGGATGAAGAGAGGAAAAAAAGCTTATTGATGTTTTGGAGATGTTGCGGTGGTGTTTTGAACAAGAATGTTTAACAAAATCTTAGGAGATCAGAGGAGGATACCTGGGGAGTAGAGAAAAAGGTATATTTGTACCAATTTTCAGCAATTATCAGCCACAGGAAGACGATATGAGAAAGGGTAGTGGAAGTAGAGTGAGAAGTGATGTGGAGAATTGTGAGCAGTAATAGGGTTTTATGCCAAGAAGGAGCACTATTGATACAGTTTATGCTTTGAAAGTTCTTATGATATATATATATATATATATATATATATATATATATATATATATATATATATATATATATGTATATATATATATATATATATATATATATATATATATATATATATATATATATATATATATATATATATATATATCATCATCATCATCATCAAATCTTGCGACTTCTCCCATCAGTAGACACCACAGTAAATCAATAATCTCTATATCACCCAATTCCCTGCATCATCCACCATCCACACACACACACACCACACACACACACACCACACACACACACACACACACACACACACACACACACACACACACACACACACACACACACACACACACACAGGCTGAGGGAATTAGACTTACCATCACTCGAAGCTAGAAGAGTGAGGGGGGATATGGTGACAGTCTTTAAATTCCTTCATGGTTATGATAGAGTGGATAGGAATCGATATTTTGATATGGCTGGCTCTAGAACTAGAGGTCATAGTTTGAAGCTTCGTAAGAAAACTTCTTTGCAGGATGTAAGGAAATACTTTTTCAGTGTAAGAGTAGTTGATAATTGGAATTGGCTAAGCGAGGAGGTAGTTAATGCTATCTCAATCCATAGTTTTAAGGACAGGTATGATAAGCATCACTAAGTCTAAAATGGAACCGATCAGGAGACGGGAAGATACGAGCTTTGGGCTCTTTCCCGTAAACACAATTAGGTAATCACAATTAGGTAATCACACAATTTCAAGAGACAGAAAATGAGAGAGATCTAGGAGTAAACATACTGGCCGATTTGTCTCCAGAAATACATATAAATGGCATAGTAAGGGCAGCATATGCCTTCTTATCAAATGTAAGGGTAGCGTTCAGGCACATGGACAAGGATATGTTCAGAAATATTTATGTAGCCTATGTGAGGCCAAAACTTGAATATGCAGCCCCCTTTTGGAATCCGCACTTGAAAAAACACATAGCTAAGCTGGAAAAAGCTCAAAGACATGCCACGAAACTGGTGCCACAAATACTCAATCTCAGTTATGACGAGAGGCTGAGGGAATTAGACTTACCATCACTCGAAGCTAGACGATTGAGGGGGGGATATGCTGACAGTCTTTCAATTCCTTCATGGTTATGATAGAGTGGATAGGGATCGATATTTTGATATGGCAGGCTCTAGAACTAGAGGTCATAGTTTGATACTTCGTAAGAAAATTTCTTTGCAGGATGTAAGGAAATACTTTTTCTGTGCAAGAGTAGTTGATTATTGGAATTGGCTAAGCGAGGAGGTAGTTAATGCTATCTCAATCCATAGTTTTAAGGACAGGTATGATAAGTATCACTAAGTCGAAAATGGAACCGATCAGGAGACGGGAAGATACGAGCTTTGGGCTCTTTACCATAAACACAAAGGCTACCTCAAATTGAAAACCTTGATAGCAACCTAAGATATCCATTATGGAAGACTGAATGGCACACAGCCAAATGTGAGGCCAACACTTCTCACACGCTTTGAGGGCTCTATAGGCAAGTTAAGGATCGTCAGTGATCTTTCTTTACAGCTCGAGGCTGTTTAGCCACACAGCTC
>JAXCGZ010023608.1:20000-32619 GCA_037179515.1 Halocaridina rubra
TTACTTTCTTCACAATCTTTTCATCATTTGCAAACATATTCATGAATGAAGTTACAGATTCTGGTAGGTCATTTACATATACAAGGAACAAAAGTGGCCATAAAACTGAACCTTGTGGAACTCCGCTACTAACTCTTCTTCATTCAGACACTGAGTGTCTTACTCTAACCCTCTGTTCCCTTCCTTCCAAGTAAGTTTTTATCCATGCCAAGATATTTACACCAATTCTCACTTTTACTTGCAGCATCTAAATAAGTCTCCCATGTGGGACAGTGTCAAATGCTTTCTGGAAGTCTAGGAATAAGTAAACTGCCCACCCTCTCTTTCTTGTAAGATTCTGCTCACCTCATCAAAAATTTCTAATAAGTTTCGTTACTGTTGATCTACCTTCTCTGAACCCATATTGTCTCACTGACAAAAAGTTGAAGGATTCCAAGTGAAGAAATATGCATTTTCTTAGTAGTTTCTTCATAACTCTGCAAACTATGTTGGTCAAGGAAACAAATCTGTTGTTTTGAGTTGTATCCTTCCTTTCAATAGGTACCACGTTCACTTGTTTCCAGCATCTTGGAATCTCCCAAAATTCCAACGACTTTTCAAATATGATTCTTAGTGCCATTGATATTGATTTAGAGCATTTGTTAAGTACGTAAGTGAATACATAATCAAGAGCTGTAGCTTTATGGGCATCTAACTCCATCAGTGCTTTGCATATCTCTGTGGCTGAAAAGAGGATGTTCTCTAATACTGACCCATGAGCTCCTATCTCTGTAATCTGAGAGGGCGGGGTATTTTCTGCTGTAAATACTAACTGACACTTCTTAGTCAAATCTTTACAGATGTCTTCATCCCTCTCAGTGGTGCTTTTATCTGCACTCTTTAGCTTTAAAACCTGTTCTTTTAGCTTAAGCTTTCTTCTGATATAACTGCATGTATGTATGTATGTATGTATGTATGCATGCATGTATGTACATAATTATCTAATTGTAATTGCCTAATTGTGTTTTGCGGGAAAGAGCCCCAAGCTCGTAACTTCCCGTCTCCTGGTCAATTCAATTCTTGCTTGGGGATACTTATCATACTTGTATTAAAACTATGGATTGAGTTAGCATTAACTACCTCCTCGCTTAGTGAATTCCAATTATCAACCACTCTTGCACTAAAGTAGGGCCTCCATACATCATGCAAAAAAGTTTTCTTACGAAGCTTCAAACAATGACCTCTAGGTCTAGTACCAGCCATATCAAAAATATCGATCCCTATCCACTCTGTCATAACCATGAAGGAATTTAAAAACCGTCACCATATCCCTTCTCATTCTTCTAGCTTCGATTGATGGTAAGTCTAATTCCCTCAGCCTCTCATCATAACTGAGATTGCGTACCTCTGGCACAAGTTTCGTGGCATATATTTGAACTTTTTCCAGTTAACTATGTGCTTTTTCAAGCGCGGATTTCAAAAGGGGGCTGCATATTCAAGCTTTGTCCTCACATAGGTTACATAAATATTTCTGAACATTTCCCTGTCCATATGCCTGAAGGCTTCCCTTATTTTTACTAAGAAAGCATATGCTGCCCTCACTATGCATTTCGAGACAAATTGGCCAGTATGTTTACTCCTAGATCTCTCTCATTCTCTGTCTCTTGAAGTTCTACTTCTGCCACCAAGTAGTCAAGCTTGTACCCATTCTCATTACCTTACATTTTGAAGCACTGAATTTCATTAGCCACTTTTCTGACCACTCATGCAGACTATTTAGATCTTCTTGAAGTTCTCTACCATTGTTTTCATTTCTTACTTTTTTCACAATCTTTGCATAATATGCAAACATATTCATGAATGAATTTACAGACTCTGGTAGGTCACATACATATACAAGGAATAAAACTGGCCCTAAAACTGAACCCTTTGGAAATCCACTACTAACTCTTCTCCATTCAGACACTGAGTGTCTTACTCTAGCCCTCTGTTCCCTTCCTTCTAAGTATGTTCCTGTAAGTTTGGTTACCTCATCATAAAGTTCTAATATTTGTTACTGTTGATCTATCTTCTCTGAAGCCATGTCGACTCACAGACAAAAAGTTGAAGTATTCTAAGCGAAGAGTGATATGTTTCCTTAGTAGTTTCTCCATAACTTTGCAAACTATGCTGGTCAAGGAAACAGGTCCATAGTTTAGAGCTGTATCCCTCCTTCCCTTTTTGAAGATAGGTATCATGTTCGCTTGTTTCCACATCTTGGTATCTTCCCTGACTCCGGCAACCTTTTAAATATGATACTTATTGCCACTTATATTGAATTAGCACATTTCTTAAGCACATACGAGAATATATCAACAGGACCTGTAGCTTTAAGGGCATCTAACTCCATCAGCGCTTTGCATACCTCTGTGGCTGGAAAGATGATGTTCTCTAATACCGGCCCATGAGCTTTTATCTCTGCAATCTGAGAGGGTGGGTGTGATATAACCGCCAATTGTAATAGGTTAGGTTTGATATTTCGATTCCCCTGCATGAAGAGTTATATAGGTTGCCTGTATGGCCAACAACCGGAGTGTGAACACAGCGCTATTAGGTTAGGATATGCACAGTAATCAGTTAGAATCGGCTAAATAAACTTGAACTAACTGGTCATAATATACCTGACTTACCGTATATGTTATCACACTATCACTATGATATATATTACTTAGCGGCATTAGTAAGGGTGGGATATTGGAAAATGATAGGATATATGTAGGAATGCCTGGAGCTATTTGCAGGTATCGTCGGACATCTCTCAGAGTTGGTGGGAAAAGAAAATAACTCTTCTACTCATTAGAATTAGCTTAGAATAGGAATAATGCTCTTCATAAAAACATGTAAGGTAGAACTTAACTTAGAATTAGTATACACTATGACAATATTACCACTCCATTACACCCCTCCCCCTTACAAATCAACCCGATCCAGAGGCTTGGCAACTCCAGAAGAGTGGCGTACTGGAGTAGCCAATTTGAGTGGAGCATCAACTTCAGCTCCCCCATTAGGTTTGTCGACGCTCTCGTGAACCATAGGCAAGAGCAGACTCATCACACATAACAGGTGAGAAAGTCTTAATAGGCATAGTCGGAATACTTGGTGTATATCGATTTGGAATCTGGTCTTGATGACGTCTCACCACATGTTCTCCTGGAAGTTCACATTTGTAAGACACAGGACCAGTTTGTATCAACATCTCGTGCAGGAACCCAATAATCCTTAGAAACTGTTTAAAAATTCCGCACCATGACAGAATACGTAGGTGTCAACTCTAGGTTTCTAGCAATATTACTGTCATAATTACACTTTTGTTGGTCTTGCTTAGACAACACAGTCTGCTGCACATGTTTGCTAGGGTGTACTAGATCCAACACGGCACGTAGCTTCTGGTCAAACATCAACTCAGCTGCAGAGACTCTAGTAGTAGAATGAGGTGTCACTCTGTTCTGGAAAAGATACTCATCTAACTTAATTCTCTAATCTGCACCAGAGCAGTTTCTGAGGAAATTTTTAAGATATTTGACAGTATTTTGAGCCTGGCCATTCGTGCTTGGTTGGTAGGGTGAAGACGTGATATGACGAGCACCATTTTCTCGAGAAATAGGTTGAATTCCCTAGACGTAAAATTTAGACCAATGTCAGTAATAAGTGTCATAAGCAGACTAAAATGTGAGAAAACATTTCTAATGAGTTTAATAGTAGCAAAAAACTAGTACCTCTAGTAGGTAGCACTTCAGTCCACTTAGAATGAGCATCTGAATGATGCTCATTCTAGAAAATAGGTACCCATGACTGGACCAACATAGTCAGCATGTACTTTCACCCATGGCCTCTTGGGCCAATCCCAATTGTGTAAAGATATTTCTTGGGCAATGCTCTAGTAGCTAGACAATTGGAGCACCCAGTTGACAAATTTTCAAGGTCACGTTCCAATCCAGGCCACCAAACATAACTTCAGGCCAATTGCTTCATTTTAGTAGAGCCCAAATGCTCTTGATACAACTCATTTAACATGCTCTCTCTCTCTTTAGGAGGAATAATTACCCTAGGTCCCCATAGAATGCAACCTTTTTGAACACTTAATTCATTCTTTCGATGGATGAACGATCTCAATTCATCCTCAACATTCTCTGGCCAACTACAGTCTGGATAGAGCAGCACTTCAGCAAGTAATGGGTCCTTAGAAGTCTACTTACTAATGTCATTAGCAGTTACAGGGGTGGCATCCAATGCATTAACTAACTGGATCCACTTTGCACAAACAGGAACACTAGCAGATGCATTTGCTAGTGGTAATTGGCTCAAAGCATCAGCCGTACCTAAAAATTTACCTGAATAGTGATGCAGCTCAAATGAATTAGCTTGTAGCATCAATGACCATCGCTGGATTCTACTAGAGGCCATTTCAGGACTAGGCTTATTAGGGCTGAACACTCTTAAAAGTGGACTGTGATCTGTAATTAGAGAAAATGCATTACCCCACAAATAGTAATGAAATTTACTCAGCACAAAATCAAGTGCTAGGACCTCCTTCTCTGTCTGAGAATAATTGGGTTCGGCTTTATTTAGAGTTTGGGATGCAAAACGACTGGCAATTCAGCACCATCTTTCTTCTGACAATCAACAGCACCCAAACCATACTTAAAACTGTCAGCAGACACTATGATAGGTAAATTAGGGTCAAAATGAATTAGACAGGCATCTAATAATAGTGTTTTAGATTCTTGGAAAGCTTTACCATGTTCCTCATTCCGCTTCCATCTAACGTCCTTTCTCAAAAGACTATTCAAAGGCTCAAGAATAGCAGCAGCATTTACCAAGAATTTCCTATAGAAATTTAGCATTCCTAAATAATTGCATAACTGTGTTAAATCCTTAGGCTCAGGCGCATTACATATAGCATCTAACATCTCCTTAGTGGGCTTCGACCCGGTAGAATCAATTGTATAACCCATATACTGTACTTGGTCAACACCAAAAGAACACTCAGTAGGAAGCAGTTTCAGTCCAACTTCTTCTAGTCTTTCTAAAACTTTACATAAACACTCCTCATGTTCACAAGAGTTAGCTCCCAATAATAGTATGATATCAAGAAAATAGGAATGCCAGGAATAACTAGCAATAAATTCTCCATAATTTGTTGGAAAATTCCTGGTGCACTAACTATACCGAAACACAATCGGTTATACCGAAACAATCCTCAGTGAGTGTTAATAGTAACAAGTGAACGTGACTCAGGGCTAAGAAGAATCTGACTGTAGGCACTTTTCATGTCCAATATCGAAAAAATCTTCCCACTCCCCAAAGTAACAAATAGGTCATCAATTTTAGGCACAGGATATTTAGTAACTTTACACTCTTGGTTAACGGTCAAACGATAGTCTCCGCAGATACGCACAGTTCCATCACTTTTCAGCACAGGTACAATAGGAGCAGCCCAATTAGAATGAGCTACCAGCTCAATGATATTTTGTTCCAAGAATTTATCTAATGCTGCTTTTAATTTAGTACACATAGCATATGATACATTTCGGGCTTTGTAATACTGCCTCAGTCACTTCAAAAGAAATTTACATTCTCTTATAACCTCCTTATTCTTCTCGGAACAAATCAGGAAATTTCTCCATGACAGACTTCTCAGGAATAGCATGCACAGCAGGCAATAAATCACGACCTAATAGGTTAGGACCAGAATTCTTTACTGTTACGATAGCTTAATTCTCTAAAACATGACCTTGAAACTTGATTTTTACCCAAATCTCTCCACACAAAGGAATTTTGGGACCTCCATACTTTTTCAATATAGTCTTAGAAGGCATTATATTAGGCATAGAATTAGGAAAACACTTCAAAAACTCTTGTTCAATGATAAGAGTACGAGCAGCACCTGTGTCTAACTGGAACTGGACATCAGCACAATCATCCAAGGTGATTATCACATGGTAGAGATCTCGCAAATTAGACAAGCTTGCAGTTAAAATATAGTCACTACATCCTTCTGTAGTTGGATCACTAGTAAATCTAGAGTCAATATAACTTACAGCTTTAGGCTCCACAGCATATTTAGTAGAATTTCTCTTACCCTTAGAAAAAAGGACTTTAGAAATGTGCTCAGTATGCTTTCACAGAAAACAGTCAGCGTTTTTATAGGGACAATCATTTTTCCAATGATTTTTACCACATCCACTACATGGTTTGTAAGGATTTGTACCTTTCTCTTCCCACCATTAGGCTTCTGCTTTTTATTATAATAAGAACTCTTTCACAGCATTTACTTCTTTATAATTTTTTGTGTGAGGTTTCTGACCAAACTCCCTGACATTCATCTCTGCAGCTTCCCTAGTAATAACAATCTCTACTGCTCAGGCAAAAGTAAGATTCTTCTCTGTCAAGAGATCACGATGAGTAATATTTTTGCAAAGACCCATAAGAAGCCTATCTCTTAACATCTCCTCTAGTTTCTACCCAAATTCACATATAGATGCGAGTGACTTTAGAGCTGCAACAAAAGAAGTTACACTTTCATGGTCTCCTTGATACCTTTGGTAGAATTTGAATCTTTCATATGTCACTATAACCTGGGGTTTGTAGCGATTGTTGGGAGTGGAGATTAAGTCCTCCAAAGTACATTCTTTAGGAGATTTGGGACTCAATAAATCCGTAATTAGACCAAAAACTTTAGAACTCATAATAGACAAAAAAGCAGAATCTTGCTTATACTTCTTAATAACATTAGCTCAGATTCATCATACGGACCTACATTCCCTATGAGCAACATAATGCAATTAAAGGTAGTAGCCTAATAAACCAATGAAAATTATCTAGGTCTAGACTAAGTTCAAACACAGTCCAAAACTAATAGGTATTGGCTTAGAATAGGTCTAGGCTATACTTAGGCTAGACAAAATTCAGTTAAGCTAACTAGGACAAAATTAGGTTAGGTAGCAAAAACAAAAGTCAGGTTAGATAAATCAAGTACAATAGGACAGGCCAGTTGTAATCCTCGTCGCTTGTTGTGATATAGTCGCTAATTGCAATAGGTTAAGTTAGGTATTTCGGTTCCCCTGCATTAAGTGCTATATAGGTTGCGTGTATGGGCAACATCCGGAGCATAAACACAGCGGTAATTAGAACCGGCTAAATAAACTAGAACTAACAGGTCATTATATACCTGACTTACCGCATATATTATCACACTATCACTATGATATATATTACTTAGCAGCATTAGAAAGAGGGTTAGGGTTATGTTAGTAAAGGTAGGATGTCGTAAAATGATGGGAAATATGAAGGAAATACCTGGAGTTATTTGCAGGTGTCATCGGACATCTCTCAGAGTGGGAGGGAGAAGAAAATAACACTTCTACTCATTAGAATTAGATTACAATAGGAATAATGCTTCTCAACAAAATATCAAAGTAGAACTTAACTTTGAATTCGTATACACTATGTACAATATAACCACTCTATTACAGTGGGGTATTTTCTACTGTAAATACTGACTGAAACTGCTTGTTCAAGTCTTTGCAGATCTCTTCATCCGTCTCAGTGATGCGTTCATCTGCACTCTAAAACCTTTAACCTATTCTTTTACCTTCAGTTTTCCTCTGATAAAGCTGTGTGATTACCTAATTGTGATTACCTAATTGTGTTTACGGGAAAGAGCCCAAAGCTCGTATCTTCCCGTCTCCTGATAGGTTCCATTTCATACTTAGTGATACTTATCATACTTGTCCTTAAAACTATGGATTGAGATAGCATTAACTACCTCCTCGCTTAGCCAATTCCAATTATCAAATACTCTTACACTGAAAAAGTATTTCCTTACATCCTGCAAAGAAGTTTTCTTACGAAGCTTCAAACTATGACCTCTAGTTCTAGAGCCAGCCATATCAAAATATCGATCCCTATCCACTCTATCATAACCATGAAGGAATTTAAAGACTGTCACCATATCCCCCCTCACTCTTCTAGCTTCGAGTGATGGTAAGTCTAATTCCCTCAGCCTCTCATCATAATTGAGATTGCGTATTTCTGGCACCAGTTTCGTGGCATGTCTTTGAACTTTTTCAAGCTTAGCTATGTGGTTTTTCTAGTGTGGATTCCAAAATGGGGCTGCATATTCGAGTTTTGGCCTCACATAGGTTACATAACTATTTCTGATCATTTCCTTGTCCATGTGCCTGAAGGCTACCCTTACATTTGATAAGAATGCATATGCTGCCCTTACTATGCCATTTATATGTATTTCTGGAGACAAATCTGCCAGTATGTTTACTCCTAGAACTCTCTCATTTTATGTCTCTTGAAGTTGTACTTCAGCCACCGAGTAGTCAAGCTTGGGCTTTCTTGCACTTGTACCCATTCTCATTACCTTACATTTTGAAGTATTGAATATCATTAGCCACTTTTCTGACCACTCATGCAGATTATTTAGATCCTCATGAAGTTCTCTACCATTGTTCTCGTTTTTTACTTTCTTCACAATCTTTGCATCATCTGCAAACATATTCATGAATGAATTTACAGACTCTGGTAGGTCATTTACATATACAAGGAACCAAAGTGGCCCTAAAACTGAACCCTGTGGAACTCCACTACTAACTCTTCTCCATTCAGACACTGAGTGTCTTACTCTAACCGTCTGTTCCCTTTTTTCTAAGTAAGTTTTTATCCATTCCAAGACATTTCCACCTATTCTAGCCATTGATTGCAGCTTCCTAATAAGTCTCCCATGTGGAACAGTGTCAAACGCTTTCTGGAAGTCTAGGAATATGCAATCTACCCAGCCCTCTCTTTCCTGTAAGATTCGGCTTACCTCATCATAAAATTCTAATAAGTTTGTTACTGTTGATCTACCTTCTCTGAAGCCATGTTGCCTCACTGACAAAAAGTTGAAGGATTCCAAGTGAAGAGAGATATGTTTCCTTAGTAGTTTCTCCATAACTTTGCAAACTATGCTGGTCAAGGAAACTGGTCTATAGTTCAGAGCCGTATATCTCCTTCCCTTTTTGAAGATAGGTATCACATTTGCTTGTTTCCAGCATCTTGGAATCTCCCCTTACTTCAGTGACTTTTTAAATATGTTACTTAGTGCCACTGATATTGAGTTTGCGCATTTTTTAAGCACATGAGGGGATATGTCATCAGGACCTGTAGCTTTATGAACATCTAAATCCATCAGCGCTTTGCATACCTCTGTGGCTTTAAGGTTGATGTTCTCTAATATCGGCCCTTGAGCTTCTATCACTGCAATCTGAGGGGGTGGGGGTATTTTCTACTGTAAATACTGACTGAAACTCCTTGTTCAATTCTTTGCAGATCTCTTCATCCGTCTCAGTGATGCTTCCATCCGCTTTCTTTAGCCTTAAAACCTGTTCTTTTACCTTCAGTTTTCCTCTGATAAAGCTGTGTAAAAGCTTGGGATTTTCTTTAGCCTTCCTTGTGATGTCCCTCTCATAGTCTCTCTCTGCCTCTCTCCTTTTACTTAGGTAATCATTTCTTGCTCTTTTGTAGGTTTGCCAGGCATTTATGTTTTTTCTCCTCCCAGACATTTTCCAGCATTTGTCTCCCAACTCCTTAGCTCTTTTACACCCATTATCAAACCGTTTCTCTCTGGCATGAATTACACCTACTTTGGTGACAGGTATGCAGCAATCTACTATCTTCCCATATTTCTCACAAAAGATGTCATACATTTCTTGTACAGATTTGTTGTAAAATAAGGTTCTCCAGTCAATAACTGCAAAAAGCTCACTCATTTTGATGTAATCTCCTTTCGGATAGTTCTTCCTCGTGTCCTCAGTGCCTCAACTCTCAGGAAGAATATCTTCAATGATATACTCCATCAACAACACACAGTGGTCACTCTTTCCAATTGGTGGTTCATACTCAATTTTCTCAATATCCAACACATCATCTGTGAATACTAGATCAAGTAGTGATGGCTCATCCCCACCCCTGGCCCTCGTTGGTTCCATTACATGTTGGTGTAGGAAATTCCCTTGTACGCAATCTAGGAATCTTGCCCCGAATGAGTCCTCACCACTGTGTGGGTCAAGATTTATCCAAGCTATCTCTTTATGATTAAAATCTCCCATTATCAAATTCCTACATTTTTTTTCCCGTGCCATGTTAACAACTGAGTTTATGACTTCAATAGTACCTATATGACTTTCCTCATAAACTTCAAGCCTATTCTGGTTCCTTGGTGGGTTATATATAACAGTTATTATAATGCTCTCTGACCCAGTATTTATGCGAGCAACAAGAAATTCCTTGAACTCACTTTCTATAGCCAAGTTTATTTCTTCAACTTGAATCCTTTCACTTATGAGCAGTGCTATCCCTCCACCAGTCCTCTCAGATCTTTCAATCCTTAGTATTCTGAAGCCCTTAGGAAAAACTGTGACACTGTTTATGTCCTCACTCAACTTAGTCTCTGTAATTGCTACTATATCTGCCTTACTGTTGTGAATCCTATCTTTTAATTCTACTGCCTTACCAGCTAATCCATCAGCATTTGTGTATAACAATCTTAATGAGGCCCCATCCCCTGATCTTCTGTCATTATCTTCTTTATCTCCCCTTTGTCTGGAAGTCTGAAATGGAAAATTTTCTTCTCTTCTTCATTTCTTTCCTCATTTAACCTTCTTGCCTCTTGCAACAAGTTTTTGATCTTTCCCATCTCTTCCTGTGTTCTGTATCATGTAATGAACACGTCTTTGAATTCTTGAAGGTCTTTTAGACTATTTTTTCTCAACAATATTTCCCTACATGTTTCCCCTCTCTCAAAGGTTACTTTTGTTGGTCTCGGCTTTCCTTCCCTCGAATATTTACCTAGTTGGTGTATGTTTACAATATCCTCAGGACCACAAACTACTCCAAGCTTTCTTATCAGGTCTACAACCCTAGCTTTATTTTCTTCAAGTCTCCCCTGCCATGTTGGCTCCTGGGATTCGCTTATGCCTGAGATTACCACTGTCTTCTCCTTATCAAGTGCCTGTTTGATGAGTGGGTTTGCCCTTTCCATCACAACGTCTTTCATTTTTTCGATTACTGTCTCTTTATAGTCAACTGTTTGTATGCTTTCCAGTGCCACCACCTTTACAGCCTCTTTTACTGCCACATTCCCCTTTAGTGCATCAGCAAAGGAAGCTTTCATGGCATCATTTTCCATATTCAGCTCCTGGAACTCTTTTCTGAACTGTTCAATGTTTTCCTTAATCTGGACATTCCAAGCAGCAATCTCGTCTCTCTCAGAAGAGAGCAGTGAACTAACATCTAATTCCTTTAGGTTGTCATTCAGCTGTTTGTTTTTATCTTCTTGTTTAGAAATTCTAGTTTCTAGTTGACTCTTTTCCCCTTCCAGCTTCTTTATTTTTTTTTTCTAGTTCTTTTCTCTGCTGCCCTTGTGCTTTATTTGCTTCCTCCAAAGATCTTATTTGCTCTCAGAGTGTTTCATTCTCTTTCATTTCTCCATCCATATTCCGAATTTGTTCATCAAGGCTTATAACCATTGCCTTTAAATTCTTGATTTTCTGTTTGAGTCTCCTTATGGCTACCCCTCCTCCCGACCCATGGGTGGGAAAGGTTTGGGACAGAGATGGCCTCATTTTTATGTTCTCCCTCTCACAGAATATAGAAAGAAGAAGAGAAAGAGGAAAAAAGAGAGAAAAACTTTTATTTAAGCTTCACACAGAATTTTTATATCTCCATATAAGTGCTATTTAGTGACTCAATTTATCTCTTTTCTGGTAACACACACCTTAACTTAAAATTTGACTATGGTAATTTAAGGATAAAAAGAAAAGAAAAAGAAAAAAATGCAACAAAACAAAAGTCAAACCTGAAGGAAAATTCGAATTTGTGTCTGAGGAGGTACCCACCTGTTTCTGCTATATATTCTTCCTAACTGATAAACTCACTTGCTAACCAAGATATGTTATCACAGGATTAGACTTTACATTTAACTCAATATATATACAAAATAAAAAAAATAGTAAAAAAAAAAGCTAAAAGAAAAGAAAAAAAATGAAGAAAATAAGACAGCTGTACTACTTGGCAACTTAACTCAGTACTGTTGACAGGTGTATATTTGGTATTTATTTAATTATTCAATTATTTCGAGTATCAAACTAACTAACAAGTTAATATAAATGGGAAGGATACTGATTTTAACAATATATGGAACCACAGGATCAGGTAAACGGCTTAAGAGCTTTCCCTAGTTTACACAAAAAATTAGGTAATGTGATGTGATGGCTTCACCTCTGGCAACTCTTCTAAATCTCCCTCAAGGCAGAACAGGACAGCAACTTCTCTTTCCCCTCACGAAAATGTTCTCAATATTTTCCTTTAATATTTTGGACAGTCTCGTCATACAACAAATATAAGTTTTGTACTCACAATACTCTGCAGGATTTCAGATTTAGGGAAATTATGGTAAAGTTTTCCACTAAGCACTTAGTCACTCAAAAACACAAGGAAAAATTTAAGAGATACTGGGATGTGTGTACTGTGTGCGTGCGCGCTGTGTATGTATGTATGTATGTATGTATGTATGTATGTATGTATATATGCATATGAATATAGAAATATA